>PVLA01015273.1:0-26122 GCA_004027455.1 Hydrochoerus hydrochaeris | reverse complement strand
TCTTGTGTTCTTGATGATATCTTCTCTGGAGGCTGTCTTTCCGTTACCTCCCCCAGGGTTGGTTGCTTGTGAAATAACCCCATAGTAGTAATCTGGGCTTTCCATTGTCATCATCATAGGCATTCTCCTTAGATTGCTTCTGGTGTGGAATTCTTGTATTGGTTTATTTACTTGTTTAGGTTGACCATATTATTTAGTATCTTCCTGAAAAGCAATGAAGAGAATATATATATATATATATATATATACACACACATATATAACTTTTATCTATTTACATTAATGAACAAGCTTTTCTTTTGTGTTTTCTTTCATTTGTAGAAAGACAAGTATAACCTTCAAGACTAGATAATCCTTCATTTTCTCTCTTCACACATCTCAGATCCACATTACTGTCTGAGTAATGTGGCACTAATTTTTTTCTCAGAGTTCAAGGCATTTTTCATTATCTTCCAGAATATTCATAGATCATGAAGTTGCCTTCACTTCTTCAAGTTTAGTCTTTTGTGTTGTTTTTTTTTTTTTTTGGTGGCCTGAGACCTATTTTGACTTTTTCCCCAAATACCTTTGGGGCATGTTTCTCACTCACTGTTATGGAATTTCTGAACTACTTTCATTGAGGTAGATCTAAGTTTTCAATTCTGCTGAGCCCTTGGTGGGCCTTCCTGTGTGTAGAAATTCAGAATATTCACTTCTTTGTTCTCTGTTCTCAGTAGTTCTGCTTCCTAACTTCTCACATTTTTCTCTTTCTCTGATTTGTGCCCCTTTCTCATGTTACTTTTTCTTTTCAATTCCTTGCTTTTGTTTTCTTCTCTACTTGCTTCCACTCCTACTTAGCATGGTCTGTGTTCTAAACTGCAAATTTCCCTCCTCTTAGCCACTAGTATGAACATTTGTACTTACATAACTTATCTAAGATTCTTGATGTTCCCTCAAGCCACAAGTTCACTCACAGTATCTTTACAAATATATAGAACCTTATTCCTGCTGCTGCCTGCAAGTGTCCACTTATGTATCACAAGTACCTAAAGCTCAACATGTTCAGTCCCTAGGTTGTTATCTTTTAACAGCTGATGTTCTCCTGTGTATTGTTTGTTTGTATAAAATAAACAATTTTTTGCACTTGCTGGAACTAGAACCCTGGAAGTCAATGTGATTATTCTCATTTTGTTCCTACCTTCAGACAGTCTCTGAGTTGCATGTATCCAGTTGTATTCCTTTATGCAAGTTTTAAGTATAATAGTTGCTCTACAAATGATAACCTCAGACATCTTAATTGTAGCTACTTTTTGGAAATTAGTTGCACATGTCATTCGAATAAAGTCAAAGTCAAAGCTTCATTTTTACACACCTATTATCCATACTATCTTCTTCCAACTTTTAATAAAACCCCACAGTACTCTTGATTTGAGCATGAAACATCTTGATTTGTCCAGAAATATTTCTGTATGAATATACAGCATAGTATGTGTAATCATCGTCATCATCTTATTTGGCTACAAAATACTTGGGTACATCTTACTAAAATATAAATATTTTGGACTTTCCATAATGGATGTTGAGTGGTATGAAGGAAATAAAAATGTCACATAACACAGAAGGGCCTGGATTAGTGGGATTGAGCTTGTCTACTGTGATGTGCTCAAGGACGGGACCTAGAGATACTGAAACAGGGCAGAGAGCTCAGCCAGTGTGGATTTTCCAATACTTCCTGAGAACCAAGTGTAACAGAGGCACAAGACTCCAATGTAGAAAGAAACATATCAGTCCCGCTCCATACGTGTTCCCAAACAGAGGCAGAGCCTTTCTCCATGTTACCTCAGGATCAGAGTCTGGTTGTGACTCATTCTAGAAAATTCTACCCTTTATTCTCTGCCCAAGTCTCTCTATCAGGTTCCACTTCCTCCTCCCTCAGAAGTCAGTGGGCCATGCGGAGAGTTCTCCAACTCTACCAGGGCTGACTCTTCCTGGTGATTGAATCCATGGTGAAATTGTCAGGACTCTACCAAGATTTATCTTATTGAATAAAAATACTAGTATCTTGTTGACCATTCTGGGAATTACAAGGCTTTTAGGAGTTTTTTTTTATTATCAGAAATCAAAGTCAAAACTGAATTTTAAAATTGCAACACATAGCCCTTTATTTTAGCATTTTTATTTTGGTGTTTTAAGCTTTATTTTAGTGTTTTGAAAAAGTACTATTTTAGTTGATCACATTGTCAAAGGGGGCTTAGGAGGCTAAATTGGATTATTTTGAGTAAGGTTTGGTGCCATCTGCAGACTGTGGATCAGGCCAGGTGTGGGATGTTACAGCTTTTCCCCTTGTGCCTTAGGAGGCTTTATTGTTTTGTTGGGTTTCAGACAGCAGCAGGAAGCAGTAGATCTTTCTGGCTTTTTAGTTTGCTCTGGCGACCATCCCTATAGGAGAGCTTTGTTCAAACAGCTTTGTTTAAGGTGAGCACAGCATATTTAGCCTGGTGGACTCCATTTTTACCAGAGCTATTTTCATCTCGAAACAGGTGTATTTATCATCTGTCAGGGGATTCATTTTTAAGTCTGGTCAGCTCGAGAGCAATTCATTAGTTATTACAAGGCAGTCCTGATCTGGTGTGTCCAACTTGGTGAGTAGCTACATGGTAGGATTGCAGAATTCTTGATACTGTGTGACCGGGCTGTTAGATCCATGCTTTATGTGGCACCTGGACAGTTAGGTTTTGGCATTAGATTAATTTGTCAGGTTTTTTTTGAATCAGAAGGACAGTGACAGAGTGCATGTAAAGGGTGTTGTCCTTAACAACTGCATCCAAGTAGTTGCACAGTTAGGACACTTTGCACACCCAGGGGCTGACAGAGTGTGTAACCATCTTTGAAGCCACCTGTTGTAATTTATTACGAAATAAGTTGAATTTCAGTTACATTTATAATTTCCAATGTTAGGGATTTAGAGAGGGCCTTTTACCTGTGTTTGTAGATTTCGGTCTTTTCTGAAGGATTCTGTAGCTAGTTTTTCCAGCTATTGCAGCAGAGCCCTTGTGCGTTCCAGGAGGCATGTTGGGTGTTATGTATTAGAAGTAAAAGGATGAAGTAATGAGTTTTCAGGGAGGGCTTTTCCAAAGAGGGTAAAGAAGTTTTTGAACTTGTAGAAGTTTGAGTCCAGGTCAATTAACCTTTGAGTTCAGAATTTCTAAGAGTGGCTTGCAGACAGGAGCAAAGTGAAGGCAAAAGATGGCATTTGTTAGTTCCAGACAGGTGTACCAGCAGGCTGTGCAAGGTTGACAACTGAGCCAATGCACACAGAGAGCAATTCTGGTGGAATTGTCAGGCAGGAGATCTTGAACTGGCGTTACAGGCAAGAGAGGTCTATTTTAGCAGTCACTAAACCTCATTCTGTTTTCAGAGGACCATGACTGCAGTCAGGAAAGGAGATTGAGCTGGACAGGATAGGGAAACCAGCTGTCATGGAAAGAATATGCCAAATCTATTGCTAGAGCTGTCCCCAAAAACTGGTGGGAGAGTTTTCAATCCCTTGTGGCAATTAAGTAAGGGTGGACGGATTCGAAACTCCAGAGAGAAAGGTGATGGCCACGTTATTTTGCACTGTCTGGTAATACTCACTGGGATTCTTCATGAGGAAGACAGGAGTGTTCCAAGGTGACCGACAGTCTACTAGAATTCAATCAAGCAAGTTTTGAATAAAAAATTGGAACAGTAAACAGCAGCCATAGGGGAGGGGGAGAAGGAGAATCCTAAGGCCACACGCTCACCTGCCTGGTGCATCCTGGTGCAGCTACCACCTACCCTGAGGTGATGCCTCTACTTCTCACCTCAGCATAAAGGCAGAAGAGCTGCTCCCAAGCATCCCTGCTCTGATGTGCCCTTCCATGATGGTGTTCCTGCCCTGCAGCCAGCATGGATTAAGTTTCCCTGAAACTATAGCGCTTTGCTGTTTCGAACAGACTGCAGGATCCCGGTGAAGTCTTGAGTTGCTGCTGCTGTCCAGACCTCCTGAGACCACAGAAAGCCAAATGTTTACCCTAGTGGAGGTTCCTTCACTTAATGACATGTAGCCAACTTCCAGGATCCTGAAGACATGGTTCAGTGTGTTCATGGATTAACTATGCACTGCTGTGTTCACGGTGGCAGCCATCTTTGCAGGAACCATACAAGTTAGCAAAGATCTATGGTGTGTTTGCGATCATCACCATCTCCTGTAAGTTCAAAGGCACACAGAACTTCAGGAAATGGTGATGTTAGACACAATCCCAAAAGTGGAAGTAAGCACTATTTTTCAATTATAGAAAAACAAAATTTAGCCCATCAGCTCAAGAACTTGCCTAGTAAGCATTACATTGGGCATTTATTCCTGGTACCAACAAAAAAAAAAAAAAAAAGAAAAGAAAAGAAAAAAAAAGGTAAAACCCTCCAAAATACAAAAATAAAATTTTAACTTTAAATAGTATGTGCTATTATGCATGCTTTTCAGCAGAGTGACATAAAATACTTTATTATTGTACCTTAGCATATCATAATATTTTATATTATGTGGCAGAATTCAGATTAAAATTATATGTATAGCTGTACTATTTAAAATATACATAGCCATGCTTTTTATTTTCAATCAACATTTTGTGCTCATAAAAATACCATCATGAAGAATCATCTATTTTTTTCTATGACAAAGATATTTCTGAGCCAGCAAATCTGCAGTTTTTAATTCAGGTGATTGAGAAGCAAACTAAACCTTTGCATTGCTCTTATTTTTCTTAATTTTATTTTGGAATAAAAGCAAGCCAAATAAACAGAATAAAGCCAATTAAGCAAAGATAGTGAAAGTGACCCAGGATTTCTCATCAAGATAATAGGAAAAAAAAGTGGTGGTTTCTCTGATGCTTTTTGCTGTCTTCATAATAGTTGCCCATATGATCAGACAATAAAATCAAACAAAACAGAAACAGAATAGAACCAATCAAAACAAAATAATCAATGGAATACATGACTTCAAAACCGGATAATAGTAAATCTAAAATGGCTCCCATAATATATCTTGTTCACTGCTCTTAATTTTAGTGGGACAACCATGGCAATGGCCAACTCAACTCATCCTTCAGTGGCACCTGGTCTAAGAGAGTAACTGGCATCTTACCTCCTTTATCTGTGCTTTTGGACTCAGCAGCATTCATGTCACCAGCACTCTTCCCATGCTGTGACAGGGTCTGACTGGATGCATGAAGCTCCTCCATGTCTCCACAGTGCTCAACTCCGATGGGTCGCCATTGGTCTTGGGCTACCTTCTGCTCTGCGGTCAGAGCCTATAACTACACAATCCTGCATTTTCTGTCTTCACACATCTCAGACCCTCATTACTGTCTGAAGGTATTTCCTCCTTACTTCTGCTTCTACTAGTTATTCTTCCTAAGTGTTTGCCCAGTAGGGCTCTTTCATGTATGACTCCATTTTGGTGCCTAATGCTCAGAAGACCCACATCCTCTGTGATACAATGGGGGTTTGTTTTTGACAAACATTTTTTGTTTACATCAGTGTATACACATATGTTACTGATTTTAAAACACCAAAAAGTTATTACCATCACCACGACATTAGGGAAGCTCTGCAGACCTGTAAAGAATCTCTTGTACATTCATTTCCTGTATAGAAGATCCAAAAATCTCTGTATTGCATTGCTTTATGCCAAATTCCTATTCTTTCAAGGTAAATGTATACAAAAGGTTTAATATATGCTTATGAAACCATCTTAAACTTTTCTGTTCAGTATATTATTTTTGTCTCATATTCCTACTTATTTTCTATAGTGATTTAAGGCAATGTTATCTCATGTATCTGCACCTTTCCAATATCTTACCACATCAATGTTTGTATTGATTAGCTTTGCTGTTGCTAGATACCTGACACCTGCTAATTATTTTGGGAATGGTTTAGTTGGCTCATGTTTCAGCCTGTGCTGAGCTAGTTGCAAAGCAGAAACCTAATAGCAGTAGTAGCTCATGGCAGAGCACGTTTGCTCACTTCATGGCCAGCAGGAAGCAGAGCACAGGGCAGGAGTACCAGGGAGAAAATACCCTCCAGTGGCCTGTCCCTGGGGACTCACCTTGTCTACCTAGGCCCAGCCTCCTAACAGCTCATACAGCTATGAACATCAGTGGATCATCTACTTACTGGTGAATCAGTGCCCTGTGATCCAGTTGCCTTCCCAGGAGTCTCCTAATACACCCGGGTTGACAGTGAATAGGAACTGACACACTATAGAATAGGCCATGTGACTGTGTAAGCATTCCTCACAGCTGAGCGATGGAATGTGTCTTGATTAAATTACCTTCTTTCTAATTCAATTGTTTAGTTTTCCATGGAATTGACTCTGCACTACTGCTCTTTGGATTGTTCTGTATAAATGATGTAGACATTTTCTTTCAGAAGAGTACACCCTTTTAAGACATTTAAACACTTTATGTCATCAATTATTTTATCTTGTATTCTTGATGATATCTTCTCTGGAGGCTGTCTTTCCGTTACCTCCCCCAGGGTTGGATGCTTGCGAAATAACCCCATAGTAGTAATGTAGGCTTTCCATTGTCATCATCATGTTTATTCTCCTTAGATTGCTTCTGGTGTGGAATTCTTGTATTGGTTTATTTACTTATTTAAGTTGACCATATTATTTTGTAATTCCATGAAAAGCAATGAAGAGAATATATATATATATATACATATATATATATATGTAAATCTTTTGAGTTTAAGTTAATGAACAAGCTTTTCTTTTGTGTTTTATTTCATTTGTGGTAAGATTAGTATAACATTCAAAACTGGAAATAATTTCTTGTCAGATTTTTGAAGCCATTTTTCATTATCTTCCAGAATATATGTAGATTGTTAAGGTGACATGAGTCATCCAAATTTCCTTTTTTTGTGTGTGTGTGGCCTGAGGTCTATTTTGGCTTTTTCCCCACATAACTTTGGGACTTGTTTCTTAAAGACTTTAATGGGATTTATGAAGTATTTTTATTATGGTAGATCTAGTTTTTCAATTCTGCTGGGCAGTTGGTGGGCTTTCTGTGCTCTACAAATTCAGAATCTTCACTTCTAGAAAACATTCCTTTTTCTTATTCATAATATCTTCCACTAATTCTACAAATCTTCAAACTTGAGGAAAATTATGAAATCTAACTTTAAAATTTTGAGAGATTTTATTTTGCATATCATTTAATTGTTTTAAAGAAATTTCTTTTGGGTTTTTAATATTCTTTAAGGTTTTTGGTGCTTTACCGACAACCAAGTGCTTATGCAAGTCAAACATAGGCTCTGCCATTCAACAAGTGCTTTAGCAGGCCCTGAATATTCCTTTTTTCACTTAGCTCTTCCTGTAACATTAATATGGTATCCTTGTATATATCAATGGTGATCAAAATACATGATTAATATGTAAATCTTTAAGAATGTATTACTGTAGAAGATATATTAATCTCCCTCAAAATACTTCCAATTACTTCAAATAAACTTATTCATCATTCGTGCCATTTCGTTTTACAATTTTTAATTTTTGTTAAACACATGTATTACATAATGCTCACATTCGTTATGGAGAGTTGGCAATGCACATAATGCATCTTCATTCTTTTTGAAATCCTTCCCTTTTCTTCACTTCAATCTTTGTCCTTTTTCCCTTTTGCAATCTATCACTTTGTTCCCTATTACCTATCTTTTATTTTGCCATTATTTTAATTATCTTTTGAGTTTCTCGTAGAAGGGAAATCCTATGCTATTTAAGCTTCTGTGTTTGCTTTCACCGAACATTTTGGACTCCGGCTGTAACGATTTTCCTACATATGTTTTCAGTGTGCTGTGTGTGGTGGAGCAATCCTCCGCTGTGTGCAGAGACTGCCTTTTCTTTGTCCGCTCATCTGTTGCTGGAGATACGGGTCACTTCAAAGATTAGCTATTGTGAACTGTGTTGCTATGAATATGGGTATGTATATATCGCTGTGCTTTATTTCTTTCCGGAAGTTACTTAGAAGGGGAATAACTGGGTCAAATTTCTGTTTTTAGTTTTACTAATCTCCATACTGATTTTCACAGTGCTTTTAAAAACTAGTTTACATTGTGACTAACAATGTGGAGTGTTCTTTTACCAACAAGCCTAGCCAGCACTTCTTATTATTTGATTTCTGGATGAAAGGCATTCTTTCTGCAATAATACGGCATTTCTGTATTATTTTAATTTACATTTATCTAATGACCAGTGAAACTGCATATTTTCCCTGTCTTTATTGGATATTTGAACATCTTTAGATAAGCCATTTCCGTTCAAATGTCTATTTTTGATGGGTCCTTTATTTGGAGGAGGTGTCTAAATTTTCACTTCTCTAGATATTATATATACTGGACGTCTATCTGAGGAACAGCTGGAAATGTTTTTCTCCCCTTCTGTGTGCTGTCTCTTCACTGTTTTGGATGTTCTCTTTCCTGTACGAAGCTTGCTTATTTGCTATGATCTCATTTCTTGGATTTTTCTGTTATTTCTTGTGCAATTGGAGTTCTGTTAAAAAAAATCTTCGATTATGCCTTCAAGAGTTCAAGCATTTTACCCCTGTAATGCAGATTCACCCATTTAACCACATTTATAATATTTTGGTAAAACTTGATACTCTAATATTTTCCAGTTGGATATCAAGGTAGCATCTAATTTTTGTGTTTACTTTTTTACACTATATAGAACCAAGAGTTTCTTGACAAATCTGTCAGTAATTCAGTGTCTATGCACACAGAGACACCCAGAGTCAGGATGTATGTGGTAGAAGCAGCTGAAGGAGGCTTAGCTGTGTCCTGAGTCCAGTGGGAAGCTCTGCGGTTTAGAAGAAACAGAGCTTTCTCCTTAAAGAAGAGATATATTTCATAAACAAAGGATATCAAAATAGGGTTGTTTCAGACCTCAGCTTAGCAGTTGAAATGTTTCCAAAAGATAAATCCAGGGCTGCACAGAGTCATGGAGAGTGAGATGTCAGCAGGATCAGAACAGAATTCACAACAGGCTCAGTGTTTTGCAGCTGATGGTAATGCTGCTCCCACCCAGTGGGGAAGTACTGAAGCAGAGTGTGGGAGGACACAGGCCTGCTTTCTCAGACACATGAGAATGCTCCCCTTAGCAGAAATCCATTAATTATTAGCAATGTGTGGATATATGCAATAATCTCACATCTACACCTAATTTCACTATCTGTCTTGCATGTGTATCCACATAAAGAGAATTAGTAAGATATAAAATTTGCTATTTTATTTGAGGCAAGCATAATGCTAAGCATAATCCTCTCTGGAACTGCTATATCCTCTCCATTGGGCAGATTTATTGATGTAGGTTTCCCAGGCACATCAACGGACTTCCTCTTTTTCATCAATATTGTCCATCTATACTTTGGATATGAAGAGCGAGATATGGATATTCAAGTCAGTGGCAGAATTTCCATTAGATAAAAGGCATCTATCTACATGGGCAATGGGTATGAGCCATCCTGCAATGCTGTGCATACTGGCTTGGTCCTGAAAGATTAGTGATGTCATCAACTGCTTATAGAGCACTAACGAGGCCTTAGATAACTGACATCAACATTTACGTCCAGTGGATCACTTCTCACCACAATCATTAGGTGAACAGATAACTTCCCATGGTATTGTTTGGCTGTACAAATTTTATTCCTTGTTATCCTTGACTAACACGGTGAAAGCTGTATGAGAGAGAAATTTACCTGATTTCAGCAATTCTCCAAAGAGTGGAATTATGAAGCATAAACAGAAGAGAAAGCATCTAGAGAACAGAATCTCACCTCAAGCTGCAAAGATGTCAAGAGGTACATGTTAGTGTGTTCTCTAAGGAGGGATGAGGAATTGTTTTCACATGAGGGAGAGGAAAGGATCTGTAGTTTGTGGTGTAGCAGTGGAGGAGAGAGAGGGGTGAGTGGTTGAGAGAAGGAGATTATTGTCTTACTGAGGGCTCAGGTAGTCTGAGAGTGAAAAGAAAGTGGGAGGATCCAAGTCTTATCTCTGACTTAGGGACCAATGTCTGTCCAGAATCACTCTGAGTTACACTGCTACCTACAGTATGGAGATTATTTTCTTTTAAGAATGGATTTTCTGCCATTTGACTTCCTCCTCTGCATACTGGGAATAACAGTAGTCTCCTTCTTTTGATGAAGAAGAAACTACAATTCATAGAACTGAAAGAAATATTTTTACAAGTTTAAATTCTGGTTTCTGATGCAATGACTATCAAGAAATAATTTAATTACTTAGGAATAACAAACTCACAGTTTCAGGCTGTACAAGTCCTATGTGAATTGTAAGAAAAAACAGCACATGCACACACAGAGATAAAGTACCCAAGAATAGTGAAATAAAGACATAAACTTTGGCTCTTTACAGGAAAATTGGAAGTTGAACAGTGGTTGTTGCCTTGGAGATTAGCACTAAAGAATCCCTCAGATGGAGGCCTCGTTGTTCAATGGTGGGATGAGGCAGATTGAAGCTGACCCCAAAATTTAAAACAGCGACTCCTATTTCTAAGAATAGTTTGGGATTTCCCAAAACATTTGGAACTTTGGTGTTTCTGATGGTCCTTTGTATGGAGGATAAGCCTGTCTTCCTTTAACCTTTATTAACATTGCTACATATTAAAAAATTTTATGAACTGTGAACTATGAAATGCACAAAGCTCATACACAAACAGACACATACACAAACACACAATAACAGAAACACTCTCTGCAAAATAAATAAATAAGCCAGGAAAGATCAATACCAACTTCCACCATAGTAGTCCACACACTGTATACTCAATGAAATTATGTGTGTCTTAAAAGTACAAAATAACTTGACTTCATTAGAGGAGGAAAACTACTGTAAGTATTCCATGCAGAATCTATTTCTTACCTAGGTATAAACTCAGTGTATGTTCAAGACAATAAAATAATTCTCCTTCATGAAATAATTCAAAGGCCAAGACCAGCACATGTTATCATTCACATAGAGATTTCCAAGGGACCTTGGTTTGTCAACATCCCAGTTAATGGAAAAGGTAAATGCACGGAGAGGGGCAGGTTTCTGTGGTACATAAATGTGCACAACACCTATACTCATTTTCCCTGTGGGAAGTGTACCCACATGAGCAGGGCTAACTACAAGGCAGCTCAGGAAGTATATTATAACTGTTCAGTGGAAAGGCGGAAGCAAGCCGTCACTGCACCAGTGATGTGTTGTGCAAACGGGGTGATCTGCAGTGTATTGACAAGATCACATCACTCTACATCTGAAATCTTTACCAACAGGAGCCATGTAATTTATCAAGAAGGATGGATGAAATACAGGCTCACAGAAAATATCAAAGAATAGACTCCAATTATTTGCTTGAACATAGATATACATAAACACCAAAGCAGAAATGAATCTCTTCATCATTATTTACTTTCTCAGGAGAGGTGAATATGTACAATGGTCTTCAGGGTGAAGAAGAGATATTGCCCTACACTCAGCACTGCAAAGCTGAAGATAATCCTTACACAACCTCTGAGCACCTCTGCTATGAAGACAAATTTCTTGGTGCAGGTATGGAGGGACTGTTGAGCAGGGTCTGAGGGTTAGCTAGGTCTAGGCATATCCCGGATTTGGGTGGAATGTTCCTAACCATTAGGTGATGCAGGCTATTTAGTCTGAAAGAAGCAGAAAATAATCAGAAGTGGACATACTGGATACCTAAAGGAAAGCCCATAAACCCGGAGTAAACCCAAGGTCACTGGAAGACTGGATTCTGCTTGGGAAATGGTGGGAGAGTGACCAAGTGCATAAGAAATGATCAGAGACACATAAATAAATACAGTATGTCAGTGTGATCAGAAAGAGTTGGTGGACTGGTCTGAAGTTGTGTAGACGTTAACAGAAATCCCAGATCGTAAGATCCTCAGTATTTCCGATCATGACATACGTTGTAGCTACACCAAATCCAAGGGCACATCACATGCAAGGAGTCCACAGGCAGTCTTCCCACCGTGTCCCTCTCCAGACCCCTCCGCATTGTCTAGTCTCATCGCCTTTCCTCCTAGTCTTCCATGAGCACCAGAATTCTGTAACTCAGGTCTGGTCTCTATTATGCCAATGGTAATGATTACTCTGACTTCTAGATAATCCTACATTCATTTTCTATTTTTTATCTTTGTATAAATCAAAGAGTAAAATATATACCTTCTGTTAATGACACTTCACTGTTTCTTATATTCAGGAATGTTATGTGTGTAGCGTATTATCCTTGCTTTTATAACCTCATTATTACATATCTTCCTCTGCTTGCTGAAAAATAATTTACTAATGATGATACATTACCTGGCCATTAGCGTTGCTTTCTATGGAGAGAATAAGGCAGTGATTTCAAAATTCTCTTTTGCTACAGTAAGATTTTTTGGGGGTAAAATAGTAAGAATTTTTTTATAATTCCCTATTAACCAATTTGGAACTTAGTCCTTCCTCTTATATTTTAATACAAACATTTAGTCTTTATAGTCTTCCCAGTACCCTTTATTTAGTATGTATCTTCTCCCAGTCCTGCAGTTTCCAAAGCTCGTGTGTTCTTTTTCTTTCATGTTTTAATCTTGTATACTCAGGATCCTTGATTACTTCCTTACATTTCACATGCAAAATTGCTCTTAACTTATGATAAATAATTTCACTAATTACATTGCATTTCTAAACAACAAACAATGCTCCAGCACATATACACACAAATTCACACACATAATCAGAGGGCATTCAGTCAACACAGAGATGTGACCTACTAACACAGAAACACCCCACAATGCCATCATTTTCCAAGCAAAACTTGTCCCATATGTACATGCGTGACCACCAAATCAATCACGTTTAAACCCTAGTTTAATTTTAACCAACATGCAGTAATCAAATATGCAAGTCACACAGTGAGCAACACAGATCACTTCACTGCTTTGTGTGCCACATACTCGTGCAAGACACTAATTGGTCTAATTTGGGATCTCTAGTGAGAGATGCTGGTGCTCTTAATCAGTTAAAAAGGGAGATGATCTTGGTTTTCCCTGGGAACAGGCCCAGTAGTGCAATAAGATCATGAATATTTAACTTCCCCTAACATGACAGTCTACCAAATCTTTCAATTGAGATCGTGACTCTCTCGGAGGAGACACAGAGGATGGTGAGGCAGATGCAGAGGTGCTCTGAGCTGGGACAAGAAGCTCAGCTGAGCTGCAGCCTGACCCCTTCTTACAAACAGGAAAGGGCCTCAGGGCAGAGGGACTAAGACTGAGGCCTCTGAGGAGGGACAAACAGGAAACAAGGCTCCCAGCATAGGACCGAACTTCTCAGCACACATTTCCACGTGAGCACTGAGGCAGCAGTGGGTGAGGCAGTGGACCATGCTGAGCTGTGTAGAGATATGAGCAGCTCCTTCCTTGGGAGCAGCATAAATTCAACCTCACACACTCATGTCACCCATGTCACAATCCTTTATACTGTGTTATAGGCCCATTGCTCCTTCTTTTTGCCTTTCTCACAAATACACATCTTGCTCCCTGTTGCCCATCTCCTTCCATATTAATATAACCTATGTGCACCTTTCACACTCATTCCTACACACATTCTCAGATTCACCACTTCACACACTAATCCCATAAAGAGCTTCATCCTCTCTGAGGGATAAACTTTCTTAATGCCATTCTGTTTAATAGACCAGTTACTAAATAACTATGTGTCCTTTTCAATGTGTGTATTTTCTCGTCCAAACTTTGCTTCTCCAACCATTTCATCAGTGCTTCATGGGGTTGCATGTACTCAGGTCATAAGCACGTCCGCCTACATGCAGGGCTAATGTCACGTGGTGTAACAGCATTCACAACTCATGCCATAATCAGATCTTGTACAGTGTAAAGCCACATAACACCTACATGAACACACACACACACACACACACTCACACATACACAGGCCGGCTGTCTGAGTAAAACAGTACCAGGAAAATTCACCAGATATGTACGAGAAAATAGGTGTGTAAATAGAGGTATTATGGGTATAATATGTATGTGTATAACTGTGTATATGTACAGTATTTATAATATTAACTATCTATATATTTCAAGGAAGCACCACAAACTCAACTTCAATCTTGTGTAACACACAGCACTCTGAAACATCACACATAATCCTCTCCCATCTCACCTGCCCCAAAACAGGGGTGTTCTGGTGGCCATTGCATCTCATGTTTCCTTAATATTTTGTATTCTAGAAACCAATGAATTGCCTCAATATTTTCCATGTTTTCTATCCCACAAGGGGCTTCTGTGTCAGGATTTGATGGGGTGTCAGAGTTGCTCCTCCATTTCAGGTCCCCATTTACCTGCCACCTTCATCAGTAACCCCTTGACGACCTCAGGGTCTACTGAAGGGAAAAGAGTCATGAACGTTTACTACATGCCGGTCCTAACCAGGAGGGGTGTGGCCATCTTCGGGGATGCAGAAGGGGGACTGGAGCCTCCCCCAAAGAGGATAAGCAGAGCCAAACTCACCTTTCCTGAGGGGATTTTTCCAAAAGTTGTCTGAAGAGCAGGGCCCCTCCTAACTGACAGCAAGGCTAACGGGGACAGTGACTTCCCAGAGGAACAGAATGAGGCTGAGAGTGCATCGAAGCCCCTGGCGCAGGGCACCTGTCCTCGCACTGAAACACCTCCATGAAGGCTGGACCTGAAGAGGGGCTTCAGGTGCATGGGCTGCTGCAGGGTCTTCCCCACGCTGGAGGCCCTCACCCGGCACGTGGCGCATGTCCGGGAAGAGGGCTTTTCATGCCTTACTCTCCACCTGGCCTTTGCCAGGCTAAAGGGTAAGAGGAAGAAGGAAAGGAGGAGGGTCCTTAGGAAGAGAGAGAGGCGCAATTGACACAACCTTTGTAGGCTCTAGGGAGACATTTTGGCGGTTGTGCTGTGTTTGCATTTTGAACTTGTTTGTGAATCTTTGTTTTGCTTTTCAAATAAATAATAATTTTCATGTCATTATCTGGTTAGCAGAGACAACAAGTAAGATTAGATTTCAGTGCCATAAACCCATGGGCTTAATCTCTTCTTCCTTTTTGCACCTCTGTTCTGTTTCTGCACGACTAGGCTGATGCTGAGGGGCCTCAGAGCACACTGATGATGTCTATGAACTCCCAAAACACACTCGGCCATGATCACTTTTACCAGGAGATTTCTGGACATTTCTGGAGCAAAGAGACAGTGATCAATTTAGCTTCCTCCATTTAGCAAAACGAGCGCTGTCAACCAAGCAGCTGCTTCTCCTGGAGTAGGGCTACACCTTCGCCATCTCAAGACATTGCCCTGCTATGTTCCCTGAAAACTTCTCAGAGGGTCATGGCCAGAGCAGACTGTAAACACCGGTCTGTCCATGACTCTGCCCTTGAGTCACTCAAGATGACATCGGAATGCTGGTGAATAAGGCAAACATGTCTTGTCCAGTGGGTGTAGAAATAGCCTGTCTTAACTGGAGGCCACACATAGAAATCTGATGGCCCCGTCCTGGACCCATTTACCTGGGTTCCACCTTGGAATCTGGCAAAAGCAAATCTAAATCTTTACCAACCATGCTCTAGGGGAACTCAAGATTACACTTTCAGTGTAGTTTTCACTTTCCGTCCTATGACATCCAGGAAGGCACAACAGAAAAATCTGCAAGAGATGCTGATGAAACCAACACAAATCTATCCTCACTCTGGTCTCAGTATATGTGTCCTCAAATTCACATGCTAAAAACTAAGCTCAAGTTTGATTGTAATTTTGGGTGGATCATTGGTGGATGGCTAAGGGAAACAGGTCTGCTTTCAGGAGTGGGTACAGCACCCTTTTTAAGAAAGCTGAGGGGGTTTGTTGAATTTTATCCTCTTCAGAGCACATCTGGAGCAGAAGGCTCCTTCTATGGGGAAAAGGCCACGACAGACACTCACCTGCTGGTGCCTTGCTCTTCCGACTGAAATATGAGCAATGCATTTCTGTTTTTGGCAAGTTACCTACAGCATTTTGTTATCTAAGTCCAAATGATCTGACAGAGACGTTTCCTCCATCTTGTTTGCCCTGTTACCCTCCTTTATTGCTTATTTCTTTTATGTGGTACTATTGCTGGAACCAGTTCTTTGTTCTCTGTTCTCAGTGGTTCTGCTTCCTAGCTTCCCACATTTTTCTCTCTCTCTGATTTGTGACCTTTTCTCATTTCACTTTGCCTTTTCAATTCCTTCCTTTTTTGCTTCCACTACAACTTAGCATGGTCTGTGTTCTAAGTTTCATATCTCACTCCTCTTAGCCATTATAGTCTAAACCTTTGTACTTATATAACTTGTGTATGTTATATAATGTTCCCTCAAGCCACAAGTTCACTCACAATATCTTTTCAAAGATATAGAACCTTATTCCTGCTGCAGCCTGCAAGTGTCCACTTGTATATCACAAGCACCTAAAGCTCAACATGTTCAGTCCCAAGGTTGTTATCATTTAACAGCTGATGTTCCCCTTTGTATTGTTTGTTTGTTTAAACTAAACAAGTTTAACTGCTTGTTGAAACTAGAACCCTGGAACTCCATGTGATTGGTCTCAATGTGTTCCTACATTCAAAAAGTCTCTGAGTTGCATGCATTCAGTTGTATTCTGTTATGCAAGTTTTAAATATAATGGTTGCTCTGTAAATGTTAAGCTCAGACATGGTAATTGTAGTTCCTTTTTGCAAATTAGTTGCACATATCACTGGAGTAAAATCAAAGTCAAAGCATCATTTTTACACACTGAACATCCATACTATCTTCTTCCCACTTTTAATATTAACCCACCATACTTCTAATTTGAGCATGAAAGATCTTGAATGGTCCAGAAATATTTTTGTATGAATATAAAGCATAGACTCTATAATAATAATCATCATCTTAGTTGGCCACAAAATATTTGGGAACATATTTTTAAAATATAAGCACTTTGGATTTTCCATACTGGTTGTTGAGTGGTGTGAAGGGAATAAAAAAGTTGCCTATCATAGAAGGGGCTGGATTAGTGGGCTTGAGCCTGTTTAGTGTGATGTGCTCAAGGATGGGACCTAGAGATCCTGAAACAGGGCCAGGAATTCAGTCAGTGTGGATTTTCCAGCACATCTAGAGTGCCAAGTGCCATAGAGGCACAACGCCTCAGTGAAGAAAGAAACACATCACTCCTGGTCACTACCTGTTCTCAAACAATGGCAGAGTCTTTCTCCAGGTTACCTGATGAACAGAGTCTGGTTGTGACTCATTCTAGAAAATTCCACCCTTTACTCTCTCCCCAAATCTGTCTATCAGTTTCCTGTTCCTCCTCGCTCAGAGGTCAGTGGGCCATGCAGAGAGTTCCACAACTCGAACAGGGCTGACTCTTACTGGTGATTGAATCCATGATGAAATTCTCAGGACTTTACCAAGATTTAACCTTTAAATCAAAGATACTAGTATCACGTTGACCAGTCTGGGAATTACAAGGCTTTAGGAGTTTGTTTTTTTTTTTATGATCAGAAATCAAGGCCAAAACTGAATTTTAAAATTGCAACACCTATTATAAGCATTTCAAATTAAATTTTAAGTTTAAATGTTTTCACAGACTAAACAAACTGTCAAGAGATTTTTGAGATATTTCATTAAATAAGAAAAGCTAAAACTCCAGCACTGCTGGGCAGAGTGGTGTATGGCTGTCATCCCAGCCACTGGGAGGCTGAAGCAGGAAGATTGCCAAGAGTTCTAAGTCAGCCTTGGCTACATATGAGTTCAAAATCAGCCTGAACTACACAGGAGGACCCTGTCTCAAAAATAAACAAACACAAACAAAAAATCCTCCAGTATTACAGAAAATGTTAAGGATTGATAAAGCAGATATACATTTCAAATAATTTCAAGTGAATTTAAGATGTGTTTGGTGTGACAGATAGGAAAAAAATTTAATGTAAATTAATATTTGTTTTCCACAAACAGAGAAACAGGCTGTGCTCAAAAAAAGATTCCAAATGTATTGCTAGAGCTGTCCCAAAAAATAGTTCAAGAGTTCTGAAACCCTGTGGCAATTGGGTAAGGGTGTATGGATTGGGAACTGCAGAGTGCAAGGTGAGGGCCATGTTACTGATTTTCCACTGTGTGCTCATCCCCTTTGGGCTTCTTCTCTAGGACTACAGGAGTGTTCCAAGGTGACTGACTGTCTACTAGGATTCACACAAGCAAGTTTTGAATGAAACATTGGAAGAGTAAGCAGCAATCGTAGGGGAGGGGGAGAAGGAGGGTCCTAAGGCCACACGCTCACCTGCCTGGTGCATCTAGCTGCAGCCACCACCTACCCTCAGGTGATGCCTCTATTTCTCACCTCAGCATAGGGGCAGCAGAGCTGCTCCCAAGCATCCTTCTTGCTCTGATGTGCCCTTCCATGATGGTGTTCCTGGCCTGGAGCCAGCATGGATTAAATTTCCCTGAAACTATAGTGCTTTGCTGTTTCCATCAGACTGCAGGATCCTGGTGAACTCTTGAGTTACTGCTGCTGTCCTGAACTCTGGAGCCCACACAAAGCCAAGTGTTGACCCTAGCAGAACATCCTTCATTTAATGACATTCAGCCAACTTCCAGGATCCTGAAGACATGGTTCAATCTGTTCATGGATTAGCTATGCACCTCTATGTTCACGGTGGCAGCCATCTTTGCAGGAACCACGCAAGTTAGCAAAGATCTAGTGGTGTGTTTGCCAGCATCACCATCTCCTGTAAGTTCAAAGGCACACAGGCCTCCAGGAAATGCTGATGTTAGACACAGTCTCCAAATTGGAAGTAACCACTATTTTTAAATTATAGAAAAATAAAATTTACCCAGGGATTTAGTTCAGCAGCCCAAGCACTTTCCTAGTAAGCATGAGATTGTGTATTCAATCCCTGGCGCGCGCGCACACACACACACACACACACACACATACACACAAAACCCCACCAAAATAGAAAAATAAAATTTTAAATTTAAATAGTATTTTCTATTACTCACAGTTTCTACAATAGTAACATATTGTATTACTGTATCTTAGCATATCACAATATTTTATATCATTTGGTAGAATTCAGATTAAAATTATTATACGTATAGATGTACTACTTTAAATTATATGTATCCATGCTGCTAATTTTCAATCAATGACATTTTGTGCTCATAAAAACACCATCATGAGGAATCATATATTTTTTTATATGAGATAGATCTTTATGAGCCAGAGAATCTGTAGTTTTTAAAATGAGATGATTGAGAAGCAAAATAACCTTTCCACTCCTCTTATTTATCTTAATTTTATTTTAGAATAAAAGCAAGCAAAACAAAATAGAATAAAGCCAATCAAGAAAAGATAGTGAAAGTGACCCAGGATTTCACATCAAGTTAATAGGAAAAAGGTGGTGGTTGCCAAAATGCTTTTTGTTATCTTCATAATAGTTGCCCATAAGATCAGACAGTAAAATCAAGCAAAACAGAAACAGAATAGAATCAAAAAAACAAAATAATGAATGTAATACATGACTTCAAAACCAGATGATAGTAAATCTAAAATGGCTGCCATAATGTATCTAGTTCATTGCTCTTTATTTTTAGTGGGACAAACATGGCAATGCCCTTCTCATCTCATCTCATCCTTTGGTGGCACCTGGTCTAAGGAAAGTAACTGGCTGGTCACCTCTTCCAGCTGTGCCTTTGGACTCAGCAGCATTCATGTCCCCAGCGCTCTTCCCAGGCTGTGACAGGGTCTGAATGGATGCATGAAGCTCCTACCTGTCTCCACAGTGCTCAGCTCTGATGGGTTGCCATTGGTCTTGGGCTACCTTCTGCTCTGTGGTCAGAGGCTCTAACTACAAAATCCTACGTTTTCTCTCTTCACACATCTCAGACGCTCATTACTGACTGAAGGTATTTCCTCCTTATCCCTGGTTCTACTAGTTATTCTTCGTAAGTGTTTGCCCAATAGGGCTCTTCATGCATGATTCCATTTCATTACCTAATGCTCAGAGGACCCACATCTTCTGTGATACACCTGAGGTTTATTTTTGACAAATCATTATTTTGTTTAAATCAATCTATATAGAAATGCTACTCATTGTAAAACTCAAAACTTTTTCACCATCACCATGACAGTGAGCAAAGCTCTGCAGACCTGTATAAAATCTCTTGTACATGTATTTCCTGTATAGAAGATCTAAAAGTCTCTGTACTGCACTGCTTTATGCCAAATTCCTATTCTTTCAAGGTAAATGTATTCAAAAGGTTTAATAATATGCATATACAACCATCTTTAACTTTTCTATTTAATATATTATTTTTGTCTCATAATCATATTTATTTTCCACAGTGATCTAAGCCCATTTTGTCTCATATATCTCCATCCTTCCAATATCCTATCACATCAATGTTTGTATTGATTAGCTTTGCTGTTGCTAGATACCTGACAACTGCAAGTGATGGTTGGAAATGTTTTATTTGGCTTGTGTTTCAGCCTGTGGTGGGCTAATTCCAAGGCAGAACCCTAACAGCGGCAATAGCTCATGGTGGAGCAGAGTTGCTCACTTCATGGCCGGCAGAAAGCAGAGCACAGGGAAGGAGTACCAGGGTGAAAATATCCTCCAGTGGCCTGTCCCCAGGAACACATCTAGTCCACCTAGGCCCAGCCTCCTAACAGCTCATTCAGCTGTGAACATCAGTGGATCATCTACTTACTGATGAATAATGCCCCGTGATCCAGTTGCCTTCCCAGGAGTCGCCTAATACATCCAGGTTGACAGTGAACAGGAACTGACACACTATAGAATAGGCCATGTGACTGTGTAAGCATTACTCACAGTTGAGCCATGCAATGTGTCTTGATTAAATTACCTTCTTTCTAATTCACTTGTTTAGTTTTCCATGGAATTGACTCTCCACTACTGCTCTTTACATAGTTCTGTATAGATCATGTAGATATTAACTTTCAGAAGAGTTTATCCTGTTAAGACATTTAAACTCTTTAGGTCATATAATAACTTTATCTTGTATTCTTGATGACATCTTATCTGGAGCCCTACGTTCCATTACCTGCACCAGGTTGGTTGCTTGTAAAATAACCCCATATTAGTAACTCTTGTCTTTCCATTATCACCATCATGGGCATTGTCTCTGGATTGCTTCCAGTGTGGAATTCTTGCACTGGTTTATTTACTTGTTTAAGTTGACCATGTTATTTAGTAACTTCCTGAAAGACAATGAATATATATATATATATATATATATATATATATATATATATAATTTTTATGTATTTACCTTAAGGAACAAGCTTTTCTTTGTCTTTTCTTTCATCTGTGGGAAGAGAAGTATAACATTTAAGACAGGAAATATTTCTTTCCTCAGATTTTGAAGGCATTTTTCATTATCTTCCAGAATATACATAGATTTTTAAGGTGTCTTGAGGCATTCAAAATCCTTGTTTTATTTATTTATTTATTTATTTATTTATTTATTTATTGGCATGAGGCCTCTTTTGGCTTTTTCCCTAGATACCTTTGGGACATGTTTCTCACTCACTGTTATGGAATTTCTAAACTATTTGTGTTGAAATCGATTTATTTTTTCAATTCTGCTGGGCAGTTGGTAGGCCTTCCTTGGTCTAGAAATTCAGAATCCTCACTTCTGGCAAACTTTACTTTTTCTTATTCATAATGTCTTCCACTAACTTTATATATCTTCAAATTTTGAGGAAAATTATGAAATTTAACTTTAAAATTTTGAGAGATTTTAGCTTTTGTATCATTTAAATTCTTTTAAATTGATTTCTTTCAGTTTTTAAATATTGTTTAATGCTTTTGGTGCTGGGGAGACAACCAAGTGCTTATGCAAGTCAAACAAATACTCTGCCATTAAACAAGTGCTCTACCAGGCCCTGAATATTCCTTTTTTCACTTTGATCTTCCTGTATCATTAATATGGTATCCTCATATATATCAAGGGTGGTCAAAAGGCATGATGAATATTTTTAAAATGTATTAAAATAGAGGACATATTAATCTCTGTCAAAATACTTCCCTTTACTTCAAATACAATTATTCCATCATTCTTGCCATTTTCATTTTCAATTTTTAGTTTTGTTAGTACATGTGTGGTACACAATGCTCACATTCATTATGGAGAGTTGGCAATGCACATAACGCATCTTCATTCTTTTTAAAATTCTTCTCTTTTCTTCACTTCAATCTTTGTCCTTTCCCTTTTTGTAAACTGGCTCTTTGTTCCCTATTACCTATCTTTTATTTTGCCATTTAATTTATTTATATTTTGAGTTTCTCCTTGAAGAGAAACTCTATGATACTTAAACTTCTGTGTTTGCTTTTACTGAACATTTTGGTCTCCGGCTTTAA
This sequence comes from Hydrochoerus hydrochaeris, assembly GCA_004027455.1. Classification (NCBI taxonomy): domain Eukaryota; kingdom Metazoa; phylum Chordata; class Mammalia; order Rodentia; family Hydrochaeridae; genus Hydrochoerus; species Hydrochoerus hydrochaeris. The sequence goes on along the minus strand of PVLA01015273.1, from coordinate 3,652 downwards.
TGATTTTCCTACATATGTTTAAGTGTGTTGTGTGTGGTGGAGAAATCCTCCACTGTGTGCAGAGACTGCCTTTTCTTTGTCCACTCATCTGTTGCTGGAGATACGGGTCACTTCAAAGATTAGCTATTGTGAATTGTGTTGCTATAAATATGGGTACGTATATATTGCTGTTACATGAAGGCTTTATTTCTTTCAGGAAGATACTTAGAAGGGGAATCACTGAGTCAAATTTCTGTTTTTAGTTTTAGTAATTCGATGCTAATTTTCATAGTGCCTTTCCTTCATTACATTCTGATTAACAATGTGGAGGGTTGTTTTACCCAGAAGCCTTGCCCGCATTGGTTATTATTTGATTTCTGGATGAAAGGCATTCTTTCTGGGGTCATATGGCATCTCTGTATTATTTAATTTACATTTGTCTAATGTCCAGGGAAATTGAATATTTTTCCTGTCTTTATTGGATATTTGAACTACTATAGAGAAGATGTTGCAGTTCAGATGTCCATTTTTGATGGGACTTTACTTGGGGGAGCTGTCTAATTTTTTGAGTTCTCTAGATATTACATATACAGGATGTCTATCTGAGGAACAGCTGGAAATGTTTTTCTCCCATTCTGTGTGCTATCTCTTCACTGTTTTGGATGTTATCTTTCCTGTAGGAAGCTTGCTTATTTGCTGTGATCCCATTTGTTGGATTTTTCTGTTATTTCTTGTGCAATTCGAGTTCTGTTCAAAAATCTTTGATTATGCCTTCAAGACTTCAAGCATTTTTGCCACGTAATGCAGATTTCCCCATTTAACCATATTCATAATTTTTTGGGTAAAACTTGATACTGTATTATTTTCCAGTTTGATATCAAGACAAAATCTAATTTTTGTATTTACCTTTTACAGCATAAAATGCCTGGAGTTTCTTGATAAATCTGTCAATAATTCAGTGTCCATGGACACACAGACATCCAGCGGCAGGATATATGGTGTAGAAGAGGCTGAAGGAGGCTAAGCCATGTCCTGAGTCTAATGGTAAGCACTGCGGTTGAGAATCAACACAGCTTTCTCCTTAAAGAAGAGATGTATTTCATAAACAAGGGACATTAAAATAAGGTTGTTTCAGAGCTCAGTGTAGCAGTTGAAATGTATCCAAAAGATAAATTTGTGCCTGCACAGAGTCCTGGAGAGTGAGAAGTCAGCAAGATCAGAACAAAATTCACGACAGGGGCTCAGTGTTTTGCGGCTGATGGTTATGCTGCTCCCACACAATGGGGAAGTACTGAAGCAGAGTGTGGGAGGAGACAGGCCTGCTTTCTCAGACACATGAGAATGCTCCCCTTAGCAGGAGAAATCCATTAATTATTAGCAATGTGTGAATATATGCAATACTCTCACATCTACACCTAATTACACTATCTGTCTCACATGTGAATCCACATAAAGAGAATTAGTAAGATATAAAATTTGTTATTTTATTTGAGGCAAGCATAATGCTAAGCCTAATCCTCTGTGGTACTGCTATATCCTCACCATTGGGCAGATTTATTGATGTAGATTTCCCAAACACATCAAACGACTTCCTTTGTTTCGTCAATATTGTCAGTCTATAGTTTGGATATGAAGTGAAAGATATGGACGTACAAGTCAGTGGCAGAATTTCCCTTAGATAAAAGGCATCTATCTACATGGGCAATGGTTATGAGCAAACCCAAAATGTTGTGCATACTGGCTTGGACCTTGAAGTCTAGTGATGTCTTCAACAGCTTGTAGAACACTACCGAGGTCTTAGTGATAACTGATGTCAACACTGGCATCCAATGGATCACTGCTCACCACAATTATTAGGTGAACACAGAGCTTCCCGTGGTATTATTTGGTTTTGGCTGTACAAATTTGATTCCTTGTCATGCCTGACTAACACTGTGAGAGCTGTATCAGAGAGATATTTACCTGATTTCAGCAATTCTCCAAAGACTGGAATTATGAAGCAGAAACAGAAGAGAAAACATCTAGAGAGCAGAATCTCACTCCAATCTGAAAAAACATCAAGAGGTACATGTTAGTGTGCTCTCTAAGGAGGGAATGAGGAATTATCTTTCACATGTTGGAGAGAAAGGTTCTGTAGTCTGTGGTGTAGCAGTGGAGGAGAGAGAGGAATGAGTGGGTGAAGTAGGGAGCTTTTTGTATTACTGAGGGCTCAGACAGACTGAGAGTGAAAAGAAATTAAGAGGATCCAGGTTTTATCTCTGGCTGAGAGACCAGTATCTCAGTTCCAAAACAATCTGAGTTATACTTCTACATATAGTATACAGAGTATTTCCTTTTAAGAATGTATGTTCTGTCATTTCACTTCCTCCTATGGATACTGGGAATGAATGTAAAGGAAGTTATGATTTCCAACAGTACTCTCTCCCTTTTGATGAAGAAGAAACAACAATTCATAGAACTGAAAGAAATATTTTTACAAGTTTAAATTCTGGTTTGTGATGCAATGACTATAAAGTGAATAATTTAATTACTTAGGAATAAGAAACTCATAGTTTCAATATGTACAAGTCTTAGGTGAAATGTAAGAAAAAACAGGGTACACAGACACAGATGAATTAGCCAAGAATAATGAAATAAAGATATAAAATTTGATTCTTTACAGGAAAATTGGAAATTGAACAGTGGTGGTTGCCTTGGAAATTAACAGAAAACAAGTCCTAAGATACACGACTTGTTCAGTGGTGGGAAAAGACAGGTTGGAGCTGACCGTAAAATTCAAAAAAGTGACTCCTATTTCTAAGAATAGTTTGGGATTTCCCAAAACATTTGGAACTGTGGTGATTTTGATGGTCCTTTGTATGGAGAATAAGCCTGTCTTCCTTTCACCTTTATTAACATTGCTACATATTAAAAAGGTTTTATAAACTGTGAAGTATGCTCAAACACAAAGACAGACACATTCACTACGAAAGAAAGAAAGAAAGAAAGAAAGAAAGAAAGAAAGAAAGAAAGAAAGAAAGAAAGAAAGAAAGCAAGCAAGCCAGGGAAGATCAATACTAGCATCCACCATAGTTTTATACTACAATATACTCAATTAAATTATGTGCCTCTTACAAATACAAAACAACTTGACTTCATTATAAGAGTTCAAGCTACTGTAAGTAGTCCATGCAGAACCTGCTTCTTACCTAGGTATAAACTCAGTGTGTGTTCAACACAATAAAACAATTGACCTTTTGAAGTAATTCATAAGCTGAGACTAAAACATGTTGTCATTTACAAAGAGGTTTCCAAGTGACTTTGTAAAACTGTATCAGTCAGTGGAAAGGGCAAGTGCATGGAGAGGGGCAGGTTTGTACAGGATAGTTATGTGTCTCTTGTGCTCATTTTCCCTGTGGAAAGTGTACCCATGTGAGCAGGGCTCACTACAAGGCAGCTCAGGAAGTATATTATAACAGTCTCACTGGAAAGGCAGAAGCAAGCCATTGCTGCACCAGTGATGCATTGTACAAATGGGGTGATCTGCAGTGTACAGAAAGATCACATCATGCTACATCTGAAATCTTTACTAACAGGAGCCATGTAATTTATCAAGAATAGTGGAGGCAATATATGCTCAGAGTAAATGTCAAGGATAGACTCCAATTATTTGCTTAAACATAGATATACATAA
>PVLA01015272.1:0-26130 GCA_004027455.1 Hydrochoerus hydrochaeris | reverse complement strand
TGGTTGATGTTCGTGGTTTTTGTTGTCTGTTTTAACCAAGGGAACAATTTCTGCCTATACACATCTCTTTAATAATAGTAATATTATTATTATTGTCCTCTGTGTGGCCTCAGGCAGGGTCTTGCTAAATTGGAGAGTAACTGAGCTTAAAGTTTTCCAAAGCCTGAGTGTCACCAGGCTCAGCAGAGGAGTGGAGACCCGGTTCTCATGGAAAGTGCAGGTCGGAAGGTGAAGAGTCAGGTGGAAAGTGGTACCTGGGAACAACGCTTTCACTGGATACCTGTGAAGCAACCCACCCTCCCTGGGCTGTCCTCCTGCATCTCAGGTCACGGCCCAAGCTGGGCAGCCCTGACCAGGGGACGCTCCCTCCACCAGCATCCTCTGGCCAGGCACAGGGAAGGGCAATGGTTGCCCACAGTCTGGAAGGAGAGGCAGGCAGGGCTGTGGAAAGACCCCTCTGGCTTGGTTGGGACAAGTGAGGTACTCACTCTGCCACAAAATTTAAGGGGGCTCCAAAAGTGCCTATTAAGCCAAATATTTAATGCAGTACCTTTAAAGTCAAATAATGCAAAAATACCCCATAATGAACAAAAGATCAGCATTTTAAATAAAGATAGGAAGCCTGTAGAGGGCGGCTTCCGGGGAAGGAAACTGGAAGAAGTGTAGCAAAGAGGTTTTCAGGCATGAGGAGAGGCGAGGGGGTCCCCACCGCCGCAACCTTGCATCTCAGCCTGCAGGCACACTGAGGCAGTTCCTGGAGGCCCCTCTTGCAAGTGGAGCTGGGCGTCTGCCTCCCCTCCCTAAGCCTATGGCCCTGCGCTCCTGAGTATGTAGGAGACCTGGATCATGCGGGGGTAGGCTGTGGATACCGTACCCCGCTCACAGCTGCCTGAGAGCCCCCGGAGTGCAGAATGAAGAAGCAGGGGCTATGGGGAAGGCAGAGGAGTCAGGGCCACACATTCAAGGGTTAGGGTCCAAGCGGGCAGAACGTGACAGCTTGGACAGTGCTCCCGGAAGCGGGGTTTAGTGCAACAGCTGCAGGATCCGGGAAGAGAGGCAGGAGAACACGGTCCTCCTGGCATGGCCAAGCCGTGGGCTCAGCACTCCCTTTGGAAGAAGACCCTCTGGGCATCCTCAGGGCTGCTCTGAGGGCCTGGCTCCACCAGGGAGGCTCTCTCTCTCTCCTGGCAGGCATAGACACACGATGGCCCCACCGAGGCAGGCTGGTCACTGCCATGAGCCTCATCTGGATGATCGACTCCGTGCGTATCACCGGGTGAGGCCATGATCCCCCTGCTCGGCTCTGTTTCAACCTTTCAGACAGAGGCTTTGGATGCCAGGATGCCCACTGTCACCAGGCCTGCCTAGGTCTTTGCATCCCAAAGCTTGAAGCCACCATAAAGTCCAAACACTGCGTCCAGCTTTCCAGCCCCCCACCCCCATGAAGACAGGTGATTGTCTGCAGAGGAGGAGACCAAGGTGGGGACAGTGGCTCTAACTTTCCAGACAGTGGCGGGTCAGGATGTGAATGGGCTGGAGCTGGAGGTCAGTGTAGACCACTACCCAGCACGTGCACGGCCCCGGCCCTGATGCCTGGTGCCACCAAAACATTGTGTAATGATACTGAATTGACTTTTGCTCATAGCCCTGATGTGATATTGTCTCTGGCCCTGGAAAATCCATCCTCAAGGAGAATTCCTTGGACCAGAAGGACAAATCCTGAAGATGGATGGTCCCAGGTCAGCCTCTGCCCTCAAAACCCAGGGAAGCTCCCCCAGTCAGCTTGGACACTAGGCCACCTGGACTCACTCCAAGGACAGGAATGCTGTAAGGAGGCCAGGACAAGAGCCAAGGGCATGGCTCAGAGCCTGGACTGACCTCAGGGCTGAGCCCAGTTCAAGGATGGGTCAAGGGAGGAGTGAGAGAAAAATTGACTCTGCACTATAGATCTTGAGCATAAAAGACATCAGAACACCTGCCAAGGGTTTAGAAAAAGCGGCTCCATCCAGAGCCAGGGAACCCAGGGCCAGGGAACCCAGGGCCTGGCTCTCACAGGACACTGCACTGAAAGGATGCTTTACTGAGAGCTCCCCCCAGGAATGGCCGTGTCCTTGGGCCTCAGGAACTCAGCCTGTGCCATCTGCTCCTCCCTCCTCCAAATTTCTCTCTTTTTTTTCAAACAACCAGAAGTTGGGGCAAACAGCAACACCAGACAGCAATCTCAGGGGGCAGGGATGGTGCGGAGTGCTCGGTGGGGTGGATGCCCGGACAGGGGCCTAGGATTTGAGCCTCGAGGTGGAGAAGGGGAAACGAAAGCCTAGCATATGGTGGGTGTTCAGTAGATGGTGCCCACCCTCAGGACGAAGTATAGCCTCAAGACATGAGGTTGTCCACAGGTCCGGGCAGGCTGGGCAGGCAATCCAGGAGGGCATGGCCATGCCCCCTCTTGCGTTTGCCCCTCCTGCCCACCCTGGGTCAAGGAAACGTGGAACTACCCCCCCTCAGCCCGTCACCCTGGCCATACTCCTTCCCCAGAGCCTTGCTCGCAGGTGGCTGCCACCTGCAGAAGGCGCTGCTGCCCGAGCACCCTCGCCTCAGGCTGTGCTGCTGGCCTCTGATTACCTCCTCCCTGTTGTGCACTACCAGGGCTTCACGAAAAGGATCGAGGCTAATAATTTAAGAAGTAATTTGTTATTAGTGAGGCACCAATGCGTTGAGCTGACCAAAGTACCTTCCAGCCGATTATTACCAAATATTAAGTCTATTGATTTAATGCAGCGCGGTGCACTGGTCGGTCCCTAGCTGCTGGGGACAGGCATTTGCTTCTGTGATTTATAGAAACCAAGCCCACTCCAGGAGGCATCATGAGTATTACTATCCCATGTGATCCAGGTGTCCTGGCCAGAAGATCCCAGAAATGTGTTAGAGAGATGAGGACAGAAGGTCCAAGATGTTAAGGAAGCTTTCAAGGCTGCACAACCAAATAGCCGTAAAACCACAACTCCAACTCCAGTGTGTCTGAGTCAGGGCCCTGCCACTTTGAAACTGTGTGCCAGGCACACAGTAGGGTCCATTAAATGTGAAGCATAATTCCCTCCCAAGCATAAGCTGATATCCATAAGAAGAGAATATAGATTGTTTTTTATTCACTGAAGTATTTCCAGAACACAGTAACTCTTTAGTATGCCAGATAAATATTAAGATGGATGGATGAAATATTAAGATAGAATAAGATGGATGAATGAATGGATGGTTGGGTGAATGGATGAATAGATTGGTGGGTGGATGGATGAATGGATGAGTGGATGGGTGGATAGACGGATGGATGGGTGGATGGATGAATAGATGGTTGGATGAATGGGTGGATAGATGAATAGATGGTTAGGTGGATGGATGGATGATAGATGGATGGGTGGGTGGATGGGTGGATGGATGGATGGGTGGATGGGTGGATGGATGGATGGGTGGATGGATGGATGGATGGATGGATGGATGGGTGGATGGGTGGATGGATGGATGGGTGGATGGATGGATGGATGATGGATGGATGGGTGGGTGGATGGATGGATGGATTGATGGGTGGATGGATGGATGAATGAGGGATGGATGGGTGGGTGGGTGGGTGGATGGATGAATAGATGGTTGGTTGGATGGATGGATGGATGGATGGGTGGGTGGATGATGATGGATGAAGAATGCATGGGTGAATGAGAGAAGGAGAAAGAAGGAGCTTCACAATAGCAGATTCCCTCCTGGACTGCTAGAGCTGGGGAGAAGGAAGTGTTTATCACCACTGTCCACCTCTGAAGGAGCCCCAAGAGGCCTGTTGAAGCTGCAGGAAGAGCCCTTGCCTGGCGGTCAGAGGTGGGAGACTATGGGCAGCTGGGCCCACTGGGGTTGGCACCCCTGGGCCTCTTCAACACCTCTTTCCCCAGATCCAGGACAGAACCTTCCAGAGGCCCCGGGGCTGAGCCTTACAGGCCAGGTTTGACCTGATGCCCTGGTCCCTGCCCTAGGCCAGCTCTGTAAGTCTCTCGGCCCAGGGGACCCCTTCTCCTCCCCCAGCCCGCCCTCCTGCAGCCAGGAGCTGCCAATGCAAAGCCATACATCTTAGTGTGTGACAAATCACTTTTTAATTGCCTCAAGGAAGAAATCCATTAGTCTTTCCCCTACGTGAGAGCCATCCTAATCTTTGGCAAAGCCCAGGCTGGCTGGAGGCCGAGGCTGGGGACTGCCAGCTATTTTTAGTTCCTGTCTACAGCCACTCAGAGCCTCCATCACAGAAAGGCAGGATTAAATCTCTGTGACACCCCAGCGCCTTCTCTGCCACGTCGGGAGAGGCCCACGGGCAGAGAAAGAGAAGCCACCTAAGACGGTATATTAATTGTCTACATGAATTTGTGTCACGTTTCAAACAAGATCTGCTTCCCCCAAAACAAAGTTCTGCCAGGGCAGAAAAGGGGACCCCTCCCCGGTGGCCCTGCAGGCAGCCCTGTCTGTCCCATACCCACACACACACACACACACACACACACACACTCACACACTGTCCATCTTCACAGTGTCCTGACCTGCCCCGCTGGGTCCTCTGGCTGCAAAGTGTCCCCAGCAGCCTGGGTCACATGGTACACAGTCCCAGCAGGTAGGGTGTGCTCCCTCCTTTAAGAGGCCACAGTGGGCAGATTGGGGCTGGGCTTTCACCAAGGCCTCAATGCTGGGGAGAGGCCAGCAAGAGGCGGCCTCAATGGCTTGTCCCAGGGGCCACCTCGGGGACATACAAGCAGGCTTGCCTTTGGCACGCCTGAACCATGCTGCCTCAGTATTGGAAAAAGTGAGCTCAGGACCCCCTGTGTGGCCTTCGCCTAGACTCTGAGGGGCTCTGAGGACAGCTGGACTCTGGGGATGTTGCCACCACCTGCCAACGAGGGGCAGGGTTGCTTTGTCTGGTGCTTTCTCCGATACAGGACCAGGAAACAGTGGCTATCCGCAAATCTGAGTAATCGCTGGGACATGTGGCCCTGCCAAGAAAAGAGGGCTTGGCTGAAGAGGTGGCCGGGTAGGTTCGCCTGGTGAGATAGGACCAGCCTCACTGCGCCCTCTGCCTAGGGCCAAGGCCCTGCGGCTCAGCAGGGGGCGCCCATGGGCATTCATCCCGGGGGGCTTCTCTGCACCTGAACCCAGGGCACTGCCACCAGGTGCGGTGAACAGCAGTGTGACTGGGCAAGGACAGCTCCCGGCGGGGGGTACTTTGGTCTTTTTTCTTTTTTCATCAGAATGAAATGCACTCCCTGATAATTTTGGTGCATGAAATTCGAGGTTACTGAGTTTAGGTTCCACCTGATGCTAATAACCTTAATTGTAAATCCTTTATTTATAGACTTGGGCTATAACAACCTCCGGGTGGTATTGAAGTAAATGCTGACGAAGGCGGAGGTGGGCCCAGCAGCCCCCAGCACCGGGCATATCAAGTGTCAGGGCTCATAAAACCCGTAAATCCCTCCCCACCAAGTCTGCCTCCCAGGGGACAGATAGCTGGAGATTCTCATGCAAAATAAATAGCCCTGCCTTTTCCTCACACACTGCTGCATCTGACTCAGCACTCGGTGAGCAGTGGGAGGGGCTTTGTGTGAAAATCAAAGGACAGAGAGGACCGGGCCCTGCCTGAGGTCACTGCAGTTTCTGCTGTGGGCTCCCAGCCTTTGCTTTGGGTTCTGGTTTCCCTGCCACCTGCTTCACTATCAGAGGGAAGAAAGCAGAGGTGAGGGAGACTGCCCCGGAAGCTGGAGATCACAGAATTCTGACCAGGCTTTGCTGACCTGGTCAGGCCCTGAAAGGGGCTCTAGCCCAGCGGTCCCTGTTCTGGGAAGAGGCCAGGGCAGGGCTGGATGAGCACCTCTGGGTCCCTCTGCACCTGCTCTTCCCCCCCCCCAGGGTGTGAGCGGCTGTCTCTCCAGGTGCCTCGGGGCAGGTGCACACGTGGGGCATAGGGTCTGGCAAGCAAAGGCTGCACCATTTCTAGACAAGAGATCAACCAAGACCTTCCCTCTGCTTCTGTTATGCTGCTCCTGGCCTGCAGCATGAATCTCTGAATCTTAGGGACCCGTGAGCCCTACAGAGCGGGCTCTGCTCAGTCCCAACTCCTGCTCAGCACCAGCCGCCCTCACCACCTCACTCTTGCCTGCTCCTCCTCCCTCTGTGGTCAGTCTCTGGTCTCCACCATCCTCACCACCTCCAGGGGGCTGCCCGGACCAGCTTCCGCCCCACAGGCTCCAGTCTTGGGCAAAGGCTCCGGTCCAGGCAGGGAGCAGTTGCTTGGTGGCTGGGGGTGACCCTCAGCGGCAGCTGCTGGCTGCGGCAGGAGCCTTCTCCCCCACAGGCAGCAGATGCAGGCTTCCGTGATGCGAGGCATCTGGCCTGACCAGAGGGACGCATCACCCCACAGTTTATGGGGCGAAGCATGGTTAAGCAGACTGGGCATCAGGGCTTTCTTTATAAAGGACGTCTTTTCTGTGACCCTTTGGCAATTGGGCAGCGGATCCAAGCAAGCAGAGCCTGCATTCCAGGCAGTCAGCAGACCAGGCTCCCCGTGGAGGATGTTTGAGCCCTGCTTCTCAGTGCACAGCGAGAGGCAGCAACCCCACGCAACACCCCCAGTTCAGAGGCTAAACAGCTCCCCCGCCCCCACAACTTCCGGCCCAGCTCAGGCCTCCACCTGCCACCACGGGGTGGTCTCTGGGTAAGTGGGTGCAGTTCTGAGCCCACGAAGCTGTCTTCTAGCAGCCAGACCTTGGGGACCCATCTGCAGTGCTCTGGCCAGGTGACCCGTGTGTCCCAGGAGCAGCCTCCTCTGCTAAAGGGCATTGGGATTCAGAACCCGGAGCATCTGTTCCCCAGAAACTTCTCAGCCTTTCCCCATGGATGAATCCTTCCCTTAAAACAGACTCAAACCCTGCAGCTCAAGACAAACAGATGCGATCCAACCCCAGGGAAGAAATGAGATTGTAATCAGGCTGGTTTACTCCAGCAATGCCCCCGGCCACGCACTTCTCAAAGGAAGCTGCAGGTTCGGCCTAGCCTGGTGGGCAGGAGGGAGAAGAAAGACCCTCCCTCTGGGCTTCACACCCAGCTCAGATGGGCAGGGGGTGTTTTGCAATGTTCTTTGCTTTCAGAAAACAGTCCCAGCAGGATGTGGTGGTGTATGCCTGTGATCCCAGCATTCTGGGGGGCTGAGGCAGGAGGATCACAAGTTGGAGTCCAACCTGGGTCATTCAGTGACTTAGTGAGACCTTGTCTCAAAATAAAAAATAGTAAAAAGGGCTAGGAATGTAGCTCAGTGCAAATCCCGTGGTTCAGTTTCCAGAACCGCCAAAAATGAAAAAGGCCTTCCCCTTGCCTTGCTGTCACCGCTCTTGGGTTTCCTACTGCCATGCAGAGTGTCCTGAAAGATGTATTGTCATCGCAGGTGGATGGATACCCCCAAAGCAGTGAAGCTCCAGCTTTAGACCCTTCCTCTGAGCTCCCTGTGGTGTGCTGGCCAGTGTTTAAACCCCAGTTCTCTAGCGGAAAGGGCTGAGCTATCACATTCGCCAATTTCCATGGTGTAACTATTCCCAGGGGCTGATTTCCAACTGCGGACTGAGTAGCTTCCAACTCAAACACTTGAGACAAGCAGGATTTTGGATCTGAGGGAATGTGTGGATATACATCATGATTTATCTTGAGGGTGGCACCAAAGTTTCAACTCAAAGCTCATTTACATTTCATGTATGCCTTACATACATTGCCTACAGGGTAATATTGCATACTTTTAAAATGTTGCACATGAAACAAAGTTTCATGGCGTGGAATTTTCCACTTGTGGTTTCATAGCAACACTGAAAAGGTTTGAGATTTTGTAGCATTTCAGATTTTTGGACTGGAAGTTAGGGACCTTCAGCCTATAGCAGCACAATGTCATGGAACACAGAATAAGGAGAAAACAGGATGCAAGCCAGCCTGCTACTGCTACAGGACTTGGCAGCTGCTTTTATTTTCTGTTCTGTATTCTTTTTCTGTTAAAAAGGCCCACCCAGTTACACAGACCCTAGCCCCGACACACTGATCCGCCTCGGATTAAGACAGGATTTCTTATAAAGGTGATGTGTCACCAGCCCTCCGGCAACCACTCTGCACCAGGCTGTCACAGGGCTGGTAGTGCAGGTGAACCCCGACTTTCTGAGCTAATGCTGAAGGAGGTGGGGATTCCCTGGCCAACAGTCTTGAGCTTCTAGAAAATGTACCCTATCTGTTAACAGCACCCATTATAGGGCCTGAACCTGGGGTCCCTGCCCGTTCTATGTGCTTCTCGGGCCTCCGATTATCCAAAGCTTTTCCTGGCACCGGTGGCCAGGTGCACAGAGCCTGAGCCTTCTGGGGTGTTGGTCACACGCATAGGGACTTCAGGCTTTGCAGAGGGTTTGACATCCACTGTTTTATAAAAATTTGAGCTGACATATACAAATCTCACACAAAAACCAGTATTTGTGACTTAGCTTGAAAAATCAGAAGACTCTGGTTCGTGGGCTTAAACCCCCACCACGTGGCTGCAGCCACCCGGCTCCCCAGGCCACACCTCTGCCCTCTCCCCAGAGCTCCAGCCACCCACCGAGGGGTCCCTGAATTTCATGGGCCTGCGCTGTGGTTTTTCTTGGAGAGATATTTCTCTCTCCAGGTTTTTTTGGGTTTTTTTTCCTCAAAAACTGGCAGTGAAGGATTGAGCGAGCAGGCCGTGAGCTGGAAAGGAAACCATGCAGCATATTTCTTTGTGGGAGTGAGGAATTCTCCTCCCTTTGCATTGAGCTGTTCCAGGAAACGTGGCACTGCAGTTTGTGGGAACAGCACCTCCTGGAGTTGTGTGTCACAGCGGACACAGCTAATTCCTCTGTGGGCAGCGTGCCAAGTGGAGCAGTGGCAGAATATTCTGTGCAAGATGCACGAATCTTGCACACGGTTGGCCTGCTTCACGAGTGGGTCTGTGCGTGTGTGTGTGTGTGTGTGTGTGTGTGTCTGTGTGTGTGGGCAAGGCTGGGTCTGGTCCCCTCTGAGGTCTCAGGGATTCTACCAAGGGCTGTAACTATTTCATGGGTACATGGCTGTTGCCTAGGACAGTGCTGTAAGATAACTTGGACTCAATAAAGAATGAGTTAAATAAAAAAATGAATGAATAAATACATGAATGGTGAGTGGATGGATATAGGTTAATGAGCAGGTGGATGGATGGGTGGATACATGAATGGGTAGATGGTTTAACAGGTGGACGGACGGATGGATGGATGGATGTTTGATGGATGGATGGTTTAACGGATGGACGGACAGAGGGATGGATACATGAATGGTGGGTGGTTTAGTGGATGGGTAGGTGGCTGGCTGGATAGATATGATGGTTTAACAGGTAAGTGGATGGGTGAATGAACGGATGGATGGATACATGAGTGGGCAGATGGTTTAGTGGGTGGGTGGATGGAGGGATGGATCACATATGGAATTCCAGCCCTGGGAGTCCAGGCTGGGGCCTAGCATTAAGTTTAGAGTACAAGGTCTTAATTACATTTAGCTCATTTTTAGAACCAGATGTCACTAGAAAAACAGTAATAGCTCAGAGTCTTGCCATGAAACCCCTAAGCTTCTGGCAAAGAAGCCCTTATGTCCAACCACCCCCCCACCCAGGCCAGTAGTCCCAACAGCCGGGATGGGGGGTGGCTAGTGGGTCTCCCAGGCATTTGCTCAGCTCCCTGCCTGCTGACCCTGAGTTCAGCAGGTCGCCCTTTCCAAGGACACATGTAGTCGGGGCAGGACACACCCAGCAGCTTCCTCTTTGCATACAGCCAGTTTATCCCACACACGTACCTCTGCTTCTCTTCTCCGGGACACTGACCTGGATGAGTAGATCAAATTGCTGGTCCTCCCCTGCGTGCAGGTGGGAAGCCACGGGCCAGTTGAGGGTGAAAAATGCAGTAAGTTAAAGGCTTCTGTGGGATAGTTATATGGTTTTTAAAAGGTCAGGAAAACTATTGCTGAGATTTGAACGCCAAGTGCAACTCTGGGCGGTGATTAATTGACTGCATCTCGAGGCTCTGACCTACCTCTCCGAAGGTGAAGGAATTAGTTGATTAGTTGCATGAAGTTGCTCCACCGCCGTGCGAAGGGAGTGTGTCATTGGTCTTTGGCTAGTGGCACGCTCCAGTGAGTCACCTCCAGCCTGCCCCGGAGACATGGATCTGCAGAACTGAGAGGCACAGAGTCCCCTATGGACTGGATCTTACCAAAAAAAAAAACACGGGGCCATACTGAGCAGGACAAAGTGAACTTCTGCAGGCCTACATGACCTGGTTTCACACGCTTTATCCGGATTTCTTCTCTTCCAGCTCTCTTCACTTTTCCTACATTAGAAATTTGCTTTCTGACCTTTTCCTGGTCCTGCCCAGCCCAGAAAAGTGAGACCATAAGGGATTCCTCTCCTCAGACCTTATCAAGGCTGCCTCGGCTTTGAGGCAAACAATCACCCCCTCGTCATAATTATGGACGAGCACTGCATTCACCGAGTTAGATGATGGGAGAAGGGTTCGTATTACGGCCACAAGACTTGATGTGGTCAATAAAGCAAATTGGTTTAAGTGAAAATAAAACTCGCGTTCGCAAGCATATTAGAAGAATAAAGTAATTGCTGTCCAAGGTGCACGGAATATAAATCTCTGTTTGCTTGAAATTATTACAATGTGGTATTGATTACTGAGAACCTGCCACTGCCTTTTAAGTTATAGTTTATTAAAGGGTAATATGTTTAGCAAATATCTTCCCTGGCACGGGCATGCTCTGCCGAAGGACACAGCAGATACACAGGAGCGTCCCCACCCGCCCCTGCTCCAGCGTCCTGTGTCAGGGTCATGGGACGGATCTCCAAGCTCAGCTGGTGGGTGCTGGCGTCCCCACCCATCCGGGGCTTTGCTTGACTTGGGTCTAGCCAGGTCCTGGGGAGAGGTCCCTGAGGGCCTCCACAGCCCTGACCCCGTGTGTTGCATGGTGCTTTGCATTTATTCCTCTGCCAGGATGACAAGGTGACAAGCCCATGGGGTCAGCACCATCACCTGTGTCTCTCCCCACTTCCCCCATGTCCCTTCCGAGCTGAGCGCCGCACCCACACACACAGGAGTGGTCCATAAATACAGGTTTCACAAGTGGCCTGCTTTTTTGCCTTGTCTTTTTCTTTATTAAAAATGCTTAATTAGAAAGGCAAGCGAGCTCATTACAACAAATGAATACATTATTTTTAAATATTGAAAAATATTTTTCTAATTAGAAAAATTAGATATACCCACAGCAGAACATTTATAAGACACAGAAAAATATTAGAAAGATAATAAAAGCCACCCATCATCCCATCATCCAGAGACAGCCCCTTTTTCCATGTGGGTATATTTCTCGCCAGTCTCTTCCATCCATGCATGCAAAAGAATATTTTTCTTCCAACAAAGGCAGTCAGGTGATCTATGTGTAGCTTAGCATTTGCATTTCTCCCACTTATTCTACAGCTGAATTTCCTGTCATCCAACAGTCCTGAAAAGCAGGGTTTAATGGCTGTGTAATACTCCGTCTTCTGGATATACCGTGATTTATCTGGTCAGTCCCTGCTGCTGGACGCGTACAGTGCTTCCAGCATTAAGCCTCGGCGGTAATTCTCTAGCAGACACCCTCAGGCAGAAACCTCTGCCTGCGTCTCCGAGGGCTGCAGGGTGGCAAGGTCCTAAAGCTGCAGCCGGTGGCAGCTCTCAGGGAAAGGGCCGGATTCTGGACCCGCAGCCCCTACCGTCACTGGTGGCCGCTGCTTCTCTCTCCACACCCTCACCAATGTGGGAACAAGACAGCCGAGTTTGTATTTCGCAGCGAGCCCCTCAAATTACACAGTCAATCCTGGTTACGGAAGATCCTTTTCTGCTGGTGGTGAGGGACTTGGTGCCGGGCCTCATTTTGTTCCTGTGAAAATCAGTGATCAGTGCCGAGTCCTCTCTGTGCCGTGTCACGGCTCTGGAAATCGCCTCCACAGAGAATTCACCTGTCGCCGAAGTTTACCCTCCAAACAGCGGGATGTACGTATTATTGTAGTCATTTGCGTTGCGCTGACATTGTGTTCTGTTTAAACCCTAAGATGCTTCAGCTGTTACTTTTTCTTTCCCCCTTTGAATTTCTAATTGCGCCTTTTGGTTCTTCTTAAAATTCAAAACAATCACAAAATTACCAAAAAGCTATGAGGTGGACTCAGGAAACTTTTTTCCCTGAGCCATTTGAGAGTCACCAACGTGGTCCCCGATCAACCCTTGAAGGTTTTAGTGTCTCTTCTCCTGCAAACGCATACACGGCCCTCACATCGGGAGACCCACAGTGACGTGTCACCCCCTCCTCTGTCTCTGACAGAAATGTCTCCCACTGTCCCCATGATGTCAATATCACCTGTCATTAGTAGTCCCCTATTTCCTTCATTCTGGGGCCCTTCTGCTCTGTCCTTGGCTTTTGTGACCTGGACACGTTTTAGAGTGATGATCACCATTTTGTAGGCTGCCCCGCTCTTGGGGTTTTCCCAGGTCTCCCCCGATTGGCTTCTGGTTGTGCATCTTTAGCGGGACTCTCGCGGAAAAGATCCTGAGCTCGGTCAGACGGTCAGGATTTCCATGTCACCACATAAAGGTGAGTGACATTGCTCACTCTGAGGGCTGGACAGAGGTGACATCTGCAAGGGTGGGACACCATGACACTGTTCTTTCCCTTCACGTTAATGCATATTTTGCAAGAAGGTTCTTTGAGTCCATTCCTGGTCAAATGTTCAGTGTAATCAGTGACCATATTTTCCACAGCTTCCTATTTTATTCCAGGATCTCTTACCCGTCACCATGGTCATTTGTTTCAATAGTCACGTGGCCTCAAATTTGGCTGGAGTCACTTTCGGGCTTCTGTGCGGTGAGATATTAGTCCATCATCCTTTGATAACGTCCTTGTTTCCTAAACAAGATGTTTCATGGCCATCTTTACTTCCCAGGATCAGCCCTGTCCCCGTAGAACCCTGCTTCCTGTCTGTGGAAAGTGATTTCCTGTGTGTGTGTGCCCATAGTTTCTCCAATGTCACCACACCTGGGTGCTCCTCAGGGGACAGAGTTGGAGGGTGTATCTATCTGTTTCATGCAGGCAGCCCCAGAGAGGTCAATCCATCTTTGTACCTGTCCTTTCCGATAAAAAGCCATCTCCTGTTATCCT
Source organism: Hydrochoerus hydrochaeris (assembly GCA_004027455.1). Classification (NCBI taxonomy): domain Eukaryota; kingdom Metazoa; phylum Chordata; class Mammalia; order Rodentia; family Hydrochaeridae; genus Hydrochoerus; species Hydrochoerus hydrochaeris. Next base: position 12,849 of record PVLA01015272.1, on the reverse strand, counting down.
GAAATACACTCACCTGTGTTCCATTGGCCTGTGTGCAGCCAATCTCTCACTTCCTCCCCAAGCCCCTCGCAAGGCCACCCCACTGGTTGGCCTTCTGTATCAGTGCATCCTTAATGCAATTGTCAGAAAGAGTCTGAAGCCACCTCCCGGATCAGGGAAAGAGGGACATGATTGATTAGCAATGTCTGCCAGGGACAGAAGAATGGAAAGTGTGCATCTGCCTGGTACAGGCTGCCTCACCCAGGGTGATTGGTGTGTGCATCATAGCAATCAGCTGTTACTGTAGTTTTGAAAGAAAAACAATAATGAATCATTACAATGAACAAAAGTGCACAATTAAACTGGATAATAGGTGCCAGCCAGTGGTCTTGTCATCCCACTACTGGGTGCTGTCCTATGATTTTTTTGACCTCCAGCTTCTAAGGGCCCCTTTGCTGGTTTTGTCCTGATCCCCCGGCCCTCTGATGGAGGATGGGTGCATCTCCTACAAGCTTAGGAATGAAGGTAACCATGGGGGGTGCTATGGTTTTCCATTTCCTTCTGGGGTTGGTCCTGGGTGGCAGCAGGAAGCTGATGGTATGGGACCTTCTCCTGTCACCAGACAGCCCCTGGCTCGTCTCCCTCACCCCAAGTCCTCATCCCAGTGCCCATAGCACCTGAGCTTCTCAGATGGCATCAGAAAATGCGTCAGAAGCAGGATGATTCACTTCCTTTTTCTCAGAGCCCTCGGGCTCCCAATGTCCGGCTGGGAAGCAGCACTGGGGGCTGCCCAGCTCCAGCGACAGTGCAACTCCTCCCAGTGCTTTCTCAGGCCTGGTATCAGCTAGCAGCAGTCCTCAAGTGACCCTGAGACTAATAAAACAAAGGCCCCTCTGGGCCAAGAGGAAAAACAGAAAACGAGAAACAGGTGCTGTGCACCTCAGCAAGCGATGGGGGTGGGCGTCGGCTCTGACAATGATTAGGACAGAATTGTGGAGTGGGGAGCACGCAAGAAGCCGCCAGGTCCCCGTGGGCCCATCTTGGGGACCATCGCACCTGGGGGAGGAGACAGAGAGACATAAGGGTTAGGAAGATGTGAAAGGGAGAACTGGGGAGGCTCTGGAGTCCCAAGGGCTGGTGAATGCAGAGCGCTTTAAACCCGCAGCTTCCAAACACCAGCAGGAGGAGAAGCAAGTGCAGGGGGCTGGTGCCGTGGGTGTTAAGCTCAGGCCTCTCTTTGAAGATGCTGGCCTGGGAGAGGAGGTACAGGGTGATGGTGTGAGGGTCCTGAGACCAGAGTGGGGACGCTCCACACCTCTAACCTATCTCCTTGGCCCCGCCCACCCAGCGCCTGCCCATCTCCTTGGCCCCTCCCGACAGACCCGCCCACCTGCCTGTCCTCCCTGGCCACGCCGTCCTGGTCACGCCCACCCAGCCCAGCCCCAGTATCTAAAGATCCCACCTCTGCCTGTTCCTCTTTCTTCCTTGACTTCTTTCACGAGGCAGGGGCACCTTCCCTTCATTTTAGTTGAGTATTGTAACCTCACTGACAGGCTGACACGGACTCTCTGAGTTGATCTTTATTGAGAGGTCTGGGCAGCAGGGTTGGTTTGGAAAGGCCAGTTGTGTCTGCACCCTCTCGGGGAGGCAGGTGCTGGGCACAGTTACCTTCTGCTGAGCTCTGCTAAGTCGGGGCTCCATCAGTAGATGACAGGATCAGGAGGACTCCATCTGGGGGTCCAGCCAGGCTCTGGAAGCTGGCTGTAGGCTGCAGGGCATGTTTGTGCACGTATGTGTGTGTATACACATGTGTGTGTTGCATGTGCATGTGAAGGTAGGTGTTTGTGGGGAGAGGGAATTGGACCGTGGGAGTGGGAGGTCCCCTCCTCCTTCCCAGACCTTGGTCCTCATCTGCAAGCAACTGCGTGCATCCCCTGCAGCTCCAGTCTCAGGCCCGCACTAGCTGGAGGACCATCCTGTGACTTAGGAACCACCAGTACTCCAGAGGGGAGTGTGGAGCAGCCTGAGGGACCTGCCAGTGTCTCCAGGTCTTCTGTGACTCCCAGGGTCCCGCCCTGTCCCTGAACTTTGGGCCTGGTTGCCAGGACAGCTGCTGGATGGGCTCTCTGGACTTCCCAGCTGGTTGGCCTTTGGATGGAGGAAAATCCATGTCTGAGGCGCCCCAGAAACCAGTGGGTGAATGGAACCCCAGTCCAGAGCCAAGCCAAGACCAGGCCATGTGCTTTTTAAGTCCTCTCACTTAATCCATCCTGGAATCCAAGACAACAGGGTATGTGTGTCCCTCTTCTGTACATGAAGCTCCTCAGAGGGGTTCAGGGACCTGCCAGAGGTCACACAGCCAGGAGACAATGGAGCTGGGGGTCTGATCCCAAGCCACCAGCCTGTTTTGACAGAGCCAGGGTGACAGCCACAGGGACTGACCCAGTTCTGAAAGGCAGTGTCTCAGGCCATGACAGCCCCTGCCCAATGCCTTCACATAGCCCCATGCAAGACGGGGACAGTGGCTGCACCCATCTTGGCCTGACCCTGGCTGTGACAGTCCAAGAGCAGCCCCGCCTGGCCAGGCTGGCAGCCACCCTGATCCCTGTCCCTCTGGTCACTGCCCAGGTGTGTCAGGAGGTGGCCGTGTAACCCAAAGCAGGTGAGCCCTGCTCTCTACTTCCTGTCCTGAGGCCAAGGCACTGGATCTGGAACAGCCTGGCCAGCTCCCTGATAGCATGCAGAGAAAAGTGGGAAGCCCAGTCACAGCCCCTGACTGCATACTGTGGGGTGAACTTCCAGTGTCAAAGGTGGACCTGGAGGTGAAGGTCCAGCATGGAAGGATTTTTGTGACAGACCCTCCCTCTGCATTTGGAGAACAGAGGAGTCAATGGAGGTGGGAATGGGTAGAACAGTCCTTCACATGGGTCCCATCAGAGGAATGTTCTAGAGACATCCTCATTGTGAACCTCTTGTCATAAACTCAGGGATATCAAACCCACCAGCTGCCATCTTCCCTTCCTGCTCCCAGGGCAGACATTACTAATAGATCACAGTGTGAGCTCCTGCTGAATCTATTCCTTCTCAGCCTGGCCCCATAGCTGCCGGATGTCTGTGAAGCTATGAGTGGAAGGAAAGTGAGTTGCTGTCCCTCTCCTCCTCCTGTCACAGTCTTCAGCCTGCCTGTGTCTGACCTCTTGGTCACCTCTTCCACTGTCAGCCTCCCTCGCACACTAAATGTACCTGACCCACCCCCTCCACACCTATCCACCCTGTCCACAGCTGGGATCTCTCTCCTCCCCCAGGACATAGGCAGCAGTGACTTCTCTGTATTGTCCTGGCTCCTGGGACCCCTTACCTGGGCTTGCTCTGCTGCCCCCAAAAGCAGGAGCCAGACTCTTCTGAGCAGGAACCAGCTGGGCTGCTCCCCAAGCCGACAGGCAGAGCCCCAGCCTGAGAGCAGAAAGTCTCTGCTCTTTTCCCAGCAATCTGCTAATGGAGGCAAGAAGGAGCTCCAGCTATCAGCCACCTCTGTCAACACGGGGTAATGACGTGTGAACGCAGGCAGGTGCCCCAGTAAACTGTGAGGCAGGGATGTTCTCATATCTGGTGGCCCCTGTGCCCTCCAGCCAAGGGGACCATAGGGGACAGGCCTAGAGGGCCATCCATTCTGGGGAGAGGTGGCCTGCAGCTTCAGAACTCTATCTGTGGGATGCAGGGCCCTCCCTCGTTTAAACACAGCTTTGATTGACAGCACCGCAAAAAGCGAGGGAGAATTTGTTTCCTTTTTAAAAGTGGTGACGCTTTTCTTGGGGTGCACATGAGTAAGACCGGGGAGGACAGGTGGGACTAGAGCCTCTTGGAGCACAAGCAGGTACCCCCTCATTTCCCCTCCCTCCTCCCAGCACCATCCCCTTCCGGCCCTTCTCAGTTTTTTTTTTTTTTTCTTTCTTCTCAAGACCCAGGGCTGTACCCGTGGGTCAACCTCCCCTCACCCCCGAGGCTGGATGGGGCCCCGGCCTGAGTTCCCTGAAAGGCTCAGCTTGCAACTCTGACCCAAGGGCCCAGGGGGTCCCTGCTCCTGGCAGCCGCTGGAAGCCACACTTGCAGGATCCGCTCCTCAAATACCTCCAGAAGGGTTCCACCTTGGTGTCAGCCCTGAGATTCCTGTCACCTGCATCCTTGGGATAAAGCAGTAGAGCCTTTGAAGGCTCCAAGGCTCTGAGGTCAGGGTCAGAGGCAGCTCAGTGGAGCGGGCCTGGGTTCAGTCTGCAGTGCTGCCAAAGAAGAAGACAGGAAATGAGAGGGAAGAGGGAACAAGAAAGGAAGGAAGGAAGGAAGGAAGGAAAGAAGGAAGGAAGGAAGGAAGGAAGGAAGGAAGGAAGGAAGGAAAGAAGGGAGGAAGGAAGGAAGGAAGGAAGGGAGGAAGGGGAGGACAGGGCCAGGATGTAAGTTAGGCTGGAGTTCCTGGAAAGTCCTGACCCCCAGGGTGATCTTTTACAGGGACACTAAATGCTGCACCCCCATGGAGACTTAGCCGTTCCCTGAGCCCACCTCCAGGGCACCCACACTCTGTTTCTGGTACCACAACTGCACCGGTAGGCTGAGGGGAGGAGCAGGAGAGTCAGCGAGAGAAAAAGGGCCTCCTCCACCACCACTGCGTCCTGGGGTGTAGGGCATTAGCACCCTCGAGGCACCACAAACCAGACAAGTTAGAACATACTAGAACATACAAACTGTCTCACAGCTCAGGGAGCTAAGAGCCCAAGGTCTCTCCTGCCTCTTCTGCCTTCTGGTGGCAGCCAGCAGCCCCCGTGACACATGGCTTGTTGACTGACTCTGCTCCCTGGTCACATTGGGTGGGCCATCGTCTCTTGTCCAGATGTCCTCTGCCTCATGAGGATGAGGGCTTGGATTTAGGGCCCAATCTAACCCCATATGACCTGATCTTAATTAAACAAATAGATCTACGAAGATCCAATTTCCAAGTAAGATCACGTTCTGAGGTTTCAAGTGGGCAAGAATTTGGGAGGACCCCACTCCACTCAGCCTGGAGTGACCTGTCCTCAGGGTGGGTACAGTTGCAGCTGTGCCCCAGCTGGGCACCTGAGTGTGCATGTCCCCCAAGACCTGAGGCAGTGCATGGGCCTCACCTGGCCCGGCCGGATCCTGTGACATCCGAACTGGCCCATTGTGGGGGTCCAGAGCCCTGAGAGCACTGGGCAGCGCAGGTCCCAGAGAACAGCAAGGGTTTCAGCTGTGTGCTACCCCAGCTGTGACCCAGCTGTGACCATCCAGGACCCAGGGTGTCCCATTGCCTTTTCCTCACCAGGTCTGCATTTTCTAGCTGGAAAGCAAATGAAAACTGTAATTCTCAGTGCTTTTAGAAATTACCAGTGAAGCAGTGTATGTCCATGGCAGGATGGGGGAGCTGGGGGGGCAGGATTCCCTCCATTTCTCCTCCGGCTCCCTCCGGTCAGTTAAGTGGCGCGTATTTATCAAGCACCTGCTAGGTGCCCGGCTGTGGCTGAGACACAGGGCCCGTGAGTGTGCTGTGAGCTCTCGGGGCCACAGTGTCCCTGTGGGAGGGGCCTGAGCATCAAGAGGAGGGTGCCAGTGTGAGGGCGTGTCATCTCTCCGTGGACTCCACAGCCACGGGATACCAGCTCTCTGCAGCTCTCTGCAGCCCTCTGCCTCTCCGCTGCCCGCCTGTGACCCGCTTCCCCTCTGGCGTCGCTCTCTGCTTCCCAGATCTCAGCTCTCCCCAGGGCCACGGGGCCTGCACTGCGTCTGGCCTAGGCAGAGGCCCTGGGCCTGTGGCCTCAGCTGGATTCGATCCTGGAGCCACTGGCATTTCCCTTTGAACCTGGCAGGAGAGGGGGCCTGAAGAGGGAAGCAGCCGTCTGTGGGGCCCAGGAGTCTGCAACTGGTGCCCACCCCAATCCAGAGTGGAGGACTCACCCAGCAGGGTCTGGGCCGCTCCTCCGGCTCCAGGGAAGGGCCTGGCTGTAGCCAGGGACCTGCTGCAGCTCCTTCCAAAGTCCCCGCGAGGAGGGCTGCCAGGCAGCAGGCGTGGCCCCCAAGCGGGAAAATGGTACCCTGGCTTCCTCCCTCCCCACTCCCACACTGCCCCATCTGTCCCTCTGTCCCGGCCTGAGGTCAACAGGCTGGGGACCCTCGCATCCCACCCTCTGTGGGGCTCGGAGCCAGCCACCACCCAACAGAACCCGTTCACCCACTGCTGTGGCAGGAGGCCACAAAATTAAAGGAGGATTTCAGCAGCTGTAGTCATTAAGATAAAAGTCACACTAATGACTCAAGTGTTATTTAGTTCTGATATCTTAATTTAATTGGATTTTTTTTAATTAAGAAAAAGACCCATATTCCTGCCAGCACCAAACTGCTGTCGCGTTTCTGTAAGGCCTCTTTAAAGGACTCTGGGCTCAGCCCGGTGTTCCCCAAAGCCCAGGGTGACTCTGGGAGAAGGCACCAGGGTTGTGGGGTCTGAGCAGAGAAGGAAGCGTGGAGCCCAGAGAGAAGGGCCACAGTGCTCAGGAAGGAAGGTGGTGCTGGTGGTCATACTGCCCCCGCCCAGGGGGTCCCAGGAGCAGCCTCCAGGGCCCCCCACCCCAGCACCTCCCCGAACCCAGACGCCACCTCTGTCTCCTGTTCCTCTGCCCAGTGATCTTGTCCTCTTCAAGACCACACTGTCCTGGCCGCCCGGGCTCTGCAGGGGAGGAGGCTGGCGGGGGCTCTCTAGCTCCTGGGCCTCGGGAGCTGCGGCCTGCCCTCTCCAGCCGCCCTCCCGCCAGCGCTCACAGCCAGGGCTCCTTGGCAAGGCTGATTGATGGTTTACCAATAGGAGTGGAATGAAGTTTTAATAGTCTCAGATTAAAGGATCAGGGAGCAGAGGGAAACCAGAGGCCTGGCTGCCGGCTTCTGTTTGCAGAGGCACCTGGGGGGCCCCGCAGTCCAGAGAGAGGCGTGGTGGGGACCAGGGCTGGGGTTAGGTCAGAAGGATGGGCCTCAGGGTCTCTCGGGAAGAGAATTCAAGAAGGAATCTTGCACCAGATTTCCAGAGAACTTCCCCATTTCATCTGGGTTCTTGGATGAGAGAATGGTTCTCCATGCTTCTTAGGGAAATGTGATTTTTCTGTGGTTTGGGGGATTCTTTGTAAAAATAAACACATCTTCCTCTAAAACATCTCCGGTCTCTGGAGCCAGAGACCCAGGTTGAAATCAGATCTAAAGAGCTCCAGAATCCAAATACAGGGAAGTCATTCTTGCCCTCCATGCTCCCACCATGTTCTCCCCTTTCCCAAATGGAAAGGGAGGAGACTGGTTCCAGGGTCCAGGGCTGCCTTCACAGGGTCCTGCACCCCCATCCCTGGACACTGTGGGGGAGCTCAGGGCTGAGAGCCCAGCAGAGTCTGTGGGTTCTCCTAGGCTCCTGGGTCTTAGTCTGCTCCTCTGCAAAATGAGCCGTGGATGAGATAAGTCTGTGAACCTGTTAGACCCCAAAGATCCTCAGCCTCTGTGCTGTGTGTCCACCACCCCCAAAACCAGCCACAGTTTCCTTCAGACTCCCAGGCACAGTGAGGCTGGCTGGACCAGGGCTGGGTCGGTGGGAGTGACGGAGATGACACATTTCTGCTGGCCTAAGACCCTGTGGCACCACACTCAGTACTCCACTCGCTCCACGGTGACACTGCCTGGAGCCGCTTGGTCGAGTTGCCCGCTTAGTTCCCTTAGAGAAGAGCATTGCGAGCTAACGGTGCTGGGGTGGGCAGCCTGGTGGGGCAGAGAGCAAGGACCAGCTGGGAGCAGGGCCAGGCAGGGCTGCAGGCAACAGGAGGGGACATGCGTGTCCACCTCGCTACAGCCCCAGTGCACCCAGAGCCCTGAGCAGCTGGAGCCTCGGTGTGGTGACCAGGGCCTTAGTGGGGGTCAGTTGAGCTGGATCTGGGCACTCGGGGTGATAGGAGCTTTCAGGCAGATGAGAGGCTTCCCTTGTCTGGCAGCATCTGGGTTCCAAGCATCTACTGCACAGAGCTGAGGTCAGCACTCCCTGGGGACATCCCAGGGGAACAGCAGGGGTGAGCAGAGGTGAGATGGGCCAGCGGGTGGTCCCAGCTCCAGCAGGCAGTGTCACCTGCTCCAGCACAGGGCTTCCAAGGGGAGGCGGCCGGCCGACGGCACCATGGGGCTCTCTCAGGCAGAGCAAGGCCTGCTAGCATGCAGGACCCCTCAAATCTGCCCCCACACTCCCAAACTCCAGGGCAGGATGGGCTCTCTGTGCTGCTCCCTGGAGACAGAAAGCTCCTGGGGATGGAGCTAACAAGCCCTCACTGCGGCCCCAGGCCACTGGCTGGAGGAAGAAGTAGGGTTCAGGCTTCCAGGGTCTCCCGGCACCGAGGTTCCATCTAGACGCTCTCCTCACCCAAGAGTAAGGGCCGAGAGGAGGAGTTGGAGAGGTAGTCAAAGGCAGGAAGAGCCAGGCGAGGCTCCTCACCCAGAGCAGGCCTGAAGCCTAGACACACACACACACACACACACACACACACTGCCAGAGCTTTTGGCCCCGCTAAAATCTGCTATTGTAACGACCTCGGGAAGAAGTCACAGCAGCGGCCCAGCACAGCTGTTACTCGGCGTGTTTTCTGGGGTTTCCAGTGTTTGGTGTTATAGGTCTGAATATACAGAGCGCTAAGCTGTCTAATTCGGCACTTTCTGCCTGGTTGGCAACATAGCTCGGTTTGCTATCAGGGGCGGCAGCACAGCCTGGACGCGGCGTGCGGAAGCGTCTGCCTGGCTCCGGGTGCCCAGGCCGACGCCAGGGTGGCTCTGCCTGCACCTGCGGCCAGTCCCGAGCCCTTGACAGCTCCTGCCTGCCTGGCAGGTGCTGGGACTTTGCCCTGCTGCCCATGCGTCCTGAAATGCTATCTCCTCTGTCACCTGAGGTAGCTCGGGAGGCTGACTGAACTCCTCTGCCTGGCAGCGAGGCAGGGCAAGGCAGGGCTGGGGGCTCCCATGGTGCCTTTTACCTGTGCCTGGTCCCTTGCCCACCCCCAACCTCTGACCTCTGAGCCATGGGGCTAGACCTCCTGCCACCCATGTGACACTAGCCAGTCCTTCTATCCCCGTGTGTCTGGGGCTGCCAGGCCCACCCCAGAAAGGCTGGGCATCCCCTCTCTGCCTCCATGACAGCCTTCAATAGCCCCCTCATCCTGCTGTCCCCCACCCCATTGTGACTGCAGCCCCAAGCCAGATGTCCCCAGCCACCTCCTGGATGCCACCTCCTGGGATGCCCAGCATCCCCTGTCCTGTTGTCCTGGACTCCTCCTCCCACACTGGGGTCCTGGGGACAGTGAATACACCAGGGTCTGCCACAGGACCTTTGCTCCACTGCTGGAGATCAAGGCACCTGCTGCTGGGACAAGGCCTCATGGTGTGCATCTCAGGGGCCACTGGTTCAAATCCACAGGGAGACCCAGCACGCTGGCACCACACGGCTTATGGCCATTGGAGGAACTGAGTCGTAGAGTGACTCAGGAACTTGCCAAATGCTACATGGCTGTGTCAGCTGGGGGCTCCATTCATTCATTCATTCTGCAAGCATTGAGCAGGTACACACTGAGCACAGCACTCAGGTCAGACAGGGCCAAAGCCCTGTCCTACAGACAGAGGTGCAGAGGTGCCAGAGGGGAGCGCCTGGGGGGGTGGTCTGGGGGTGGGGTGGGGACAGCACAGGAGTGCAGACACTTAGACCAAGTGTCAGGTCCTGAGACAGACCCACAGGGTCTCTTCCAGCTGTCAGGTTTTAGAATTCAAAGCAAAGTTCAGTCGAGGGCTAGAGCGGTACCCTCCCTCCCTCCCAGTGGCACCGCAGCCAAGCTGACCCTTGGGCAGCAGGGCATCTCTCAGGAGTGGAGGCAGGGAGCAGTCAGGTGCTGCGGGAGGCCTGGCTTGGTCCTCCCTGTGCCAGGCCAGCTTCCCCAGCAAACTGTCCTCCTCCCCTCTAATCCTCCGCCTCCCAGAGGAGGCGCAGCACTGCCAGGATTAGGGCTGCTGATGGGATTGTAAAGGGCGGTGGGAGGCCGCTGCCTGGGATCCAGGCACCAGCGGCTTACGGGGAGCTCTGAAGATTAATTAGCACGGACTGCGTCTTCACTGGCGAGCGCCCAAGAACCGGTTTATTTGGAAACTGCATCCTGCCGAGACCACAGGGGTCACAGCTCAGCGGCAGAGCATGTACTTAGCATGCACAAGGCCCTGGGTTCCATATCCAGCCCCTCAAAAATAAAATAAACCCCCTGATGCCGTCAGAAAGTACCTTCCTCCCCGTTTCCTGGGGCAGCCTTGTGCTTGGGCCCATGTGTCCCTGAGGGTCCACCTTCCTGTGTGCATGCAAACCAAGGCATAGACAGTGCCCCAGAAGCTCTCTGGTTGTGTGTGTGTGTCAGTGTGCACATGTGTGTGTGCACATGTGTGTGTCAGTGTGCACGTGTGTGTGAGTGTGCACATGCGTGTGTGTGTGTGTGTCTGTGTGTGTGTAGAGGACAGGACCAGAGGAACAGGGTCCGGGTGGCCCATGGGGCAGAGGAGGAACGAGACACTAAGACCAAGAAGGCAATGGAGACGGAGGCAGGGAAAGGGAGAATTGGAGAAGTGGCAGGTACCGGGGGACAGTGGGACAGAAACACTGGTGTGGGAAAGCACAAGGAGAGGGAGAGAGAACGGAGGAGAGAGGAAGAAAGCAAGGGAGGAATGAGGCCAAGTGAGAGAGAGGAGCCGGGCGCCAGGGAAAAGCCTGCAGAAGGGGAGGGGCTGGGCCTTCTGTGCACCAGGACGGAGCTGACCGAGCCTGGGGCCAGGCATCCCGGGGACCCTTTGGTTCACTTGCCTGAGACCCCACGATAGCCTTGTCCTGCTGCTGGGGACCCCAGAAGCCTGAGCTCCACAGAGAAAGGAGTCTGGGGGCTGTTTTATGTCCCTGACTGTGGGATTTAGGACACCATTCAGTCTGCAGTACCTTGAAATCACTCTAGAAAGAAAGGCAGAAGTTGTCTGCTGTGTCCTGTGCTTCTAGAAGCCAAATATATGGATTCTGGGGAGCCCTGGGCTGGGCCCTGGGATCCCCCAGCTCTTACTGCCCTGCTCTGGACCTTTCTGTCCTTTCACAAATGAGAGTCGACCCCATCTCTGGAGGGTGTTGGGAGAGATGATGAAGGTTATTTTTAAGTATGTAAAGTGGTCTTTGGAGAAAGGCCTAGTGTAAATAAGGTTGCTTTTATTACTCATAATAAACATTTATTAAGCACCCACCCACCGAGCTCTAAGCACTACGTAGAATGCCAAAGAGACCCCAGCCCAGCCCGTGCCAAACTTCCCTCCAGCCCATCTTACCTCCTCCCTCCCCTGGTCCCCGGCAAGCAGCAAGGACCCACCAAGGCCACCAATGGCTGTAGGCAGCCACGGCTCCAGGAAAACCTCAGGCTTGGATCTCAGCCTGGCAGCAGCTCCGCACCACCCAGGAGCCGTACGTTCCTCCAGGGCTGTGGCACACTTAGTAGGTCTCTCGCCCTCGTCCTTCCCAGTCAGGGGGAAGGCTGTAGCACACCCAGATATGCCTCCTGGGTCCCGAGGGCTCTGCGCTGGGAGGAGGGGACAGCGGGGTCTGGGTGAGCGCCACAACTGCATCTGGTGCCCAGAGCTCCTCACCTACTCGGTAGGCCAGCGGACAGGCGCCAGGCACCCTGGGGCCATATGGATGGATGGCCTGGGGCCAACAATGGAAGCAGATCCATGAAAAAATAGGGACTCCCTGGGGTTCCCTGCATGCCCCAGCTAGGGACAAGGACTAAGACAGAGCAGGCGCTGAGCAAGCAGCTACTAGGTACGTACATGCAGACAGCCGAGTGACCATGAGTGTGAAGAGGGTTGCGGGGATGGGTTCACTTCCTGTGGTGCTGCAGGGTGACATTCCCAGGGCTTGACAGAATAGCAGGAATCAACCAATGCCAGTGGGGGAAGGGCACTCCTGTTGGAGGCACTGAAGACTGAACAGCAGGGTCAGGAGAGCCTGTGCCTTCCAGGAAGAGGACAATCACCACCCCAGTCCAAGGGAAGTGGTCGCCATGAGCCCCGGGCAGGTAGGACCATCCCCAGGAGGCTACCTGTCTCCACCTGCTGACGCACATGGCCATCTGCATGGCAGGCAGAGGCCATGACAGGAGCACTAGAGAACTCCCCGCTGGGTGATACTGGTGTGACATGGTGACAAGGACAGCAGTACGCAGAGAGGAAACATGGTTAGAGACAGACCAAGAGCCCCCAGCCCTGCCCCACCTGATTCCCCTGTGCGCTGTTCACCCCGGGGGTGCCCTCAGGGCCCCTGAGTCATCCCAGATCCTTGTGAAAATGCACCTACTGAGTGTCCGGCTGCAGAGGTTTCAAGGGGGCCACATCTGCACAAGATACACAGGAGCTTCCGGCGGGCAGGTGGGCTCAGGACTCAGGTCGGCTCCATACATCTTATCCCACGGTCACCCCCTCCCAGTGAACAGGAAGGACTCTGGCCCCAAATAAATGGTCTTTGATCACAGCCACCATTACTCATGTGGCCTCAAGTTTGCACTAAACTGTCTTGCTGTGTCTACTTAGTAAAATGAGGGAAATCCTATTACCAACCTAACAGAGGCATTGCAAGGAGCAAGTGATTTAATGGTGGGTAAGCTTGTAAAATACTGCCTGGCACATAACAGGTGATCAGTAAATGTTTATCACTATCATCACTACCATCACCACCACCATCACCATCACCACCATCACCATCAGCACCACCATCACCATTACCACCATCACCGTCAC
>PVLA01015271.1:0-26129 GCA_004027455.1 Hydrochoerus hydrochaeris | reverse complement strand
TGGGTATTATGTTTAAATTTTTCTTCATGACAGCACAAGTGCCAGTCTGAATGCTCTGTATTATACAATAGTGTTTTTAATTCATTGATACTCTAGTTAATGTCTACCTCAGCACCTTCTCTTACCTTAATTTTAGGAAGTTACCCAATTTTGTTTCTTCAGTTTTACTGGTTACTTCTTTGTACAAATCAGTTTCTCAGTCCCTCTCTTTATCTCTCTCTTTTTCTTTCTCTTTCTCCCTCTCTCCCATTCTCTCTCCATATCTCTAGACCACTTTCCTCTCTCTCCTTTCTCCTTATCTCTCCTCCCCCATTCTCTCTTTGCCTTTCTCTCTTGCCCTTCCTCCTTCTCATCCCTCCTCTCTCCTCTTCCCCTTCCACTTCTTGTGTCTAAGCCTCTCCCCATCCTCTGGCCCCCCAAGTTATGATTGCTACTTCTTTCTTTCTCAGAAGCAGTTCACTGGAAGTTGCATGGTACTGGCTGCAGGTTTCTTCACCTGTCTTTGTTCCCTGTAAATTTACACATTTCTTTGTCACTTCAGTGTTTCTGACAAGATTTAAAAGAAACAATGGGAAAAGAAAGAAATAGTAAATTTAATGCTGCGGCTTTTTTTCTCTCTCTGTCACTAAGTGAATTTGTGCCTTATATAGCAGAGAATATTTTTACATCTAGTAACAGTAGAATTTTTGTAGTGAACATATTTTTATTTATGTCTCATAAGAAAAATAACAAAGTTTAGTTGCATAGCTGAAATTTGCAGTTAGAATTGAATAAATTTAATTCAGTTGTTTCTGGCTAAGAAACAAAAATAATGGCCCATTTTAGTTAAGGTGATCATGTCATTGTGAGATAATTGTTTATAAAATTTAACATCCTACAAACATGAGTTCTGATGCTATTAACTCCCTCCATACTAGACGAAAAGTTTAAAAAGTTGTTCTATATACAATTTCAGATCAATCACTGAAAAGTAATTTTCAAGATAATATGAAATAAAACAGGTGGAAGCGTTTGTTACTTGATTTCCAGTGAAATTTCAAGTTTGTACACAAAATATCTGTTAACTAAAACATAAAGCATCATAATATACTACTTCAAAACATATTAAAAAGCCATAGTAATCCAAAGAGCATGGTTTTGGAACAAACAACTACACAAAGATCCATGGAAGAGAATTTAGAAACCAGACATTAATCCATGAACAAGACAGTCAAGTGACTATTTACACAAATGCCAAAATATACAATGGAGAAAGAATAGTCTCAAAAAAAGTTGCTGGAAAAATTGGATATGCATGGGAAGAAGGATTAAACTAGGACCTTTTTTCTCATCATAAAGAAAAATGAACATAAAAATGGGTCAAACATCTGAAACTATAAGAACTTTAAGGTTCTCTAGGTAATATGACTGGCAATTATCCCTTATTACCTCTTCATTATTATAGTATCAAACTCATTTGCCCAGCAAATTTGCCCCTATACTAAGTGCCTCCAGAACATCATTATTTTGTTGTTCTCATTGCAGACATTCTTCAATATCACATATTGCTTTTCTCATTGCTGTATGGTTATATACTTTTGTTCCTGAAGCCTGCACACTCTTTTCTTATTGTCTCAGATATGCTCACTAGAACCATCTCAACAACTCTGCAGGAAAATTTTATTTAATATTTCTGTTCCTCTAAGCTTTAGAAGACATAATCATTCTTTTTATCACATTGTTCAAAGATAAGTCTTTCACACTTTATGCCACCAATATGTCTTGTAGACACTTTCATAATACTACTTATAACACTGATACATAAATTTGTGTCTCCAGGTGGATCCATCCACAACATCATCAATCTCTGGAAAGCAAGAAGGCAGAATCTGGATCTGACACAGATACATGTATATTAAATGAAAATTTATACCTGAAAGTGTACACTGAGCAACAGATTTCTACTCAGATGTAAACCATGGTTGCTTCACTTTTAATATTTTCTTCAACTTGTCACACAAGCTTTATATTTTATGGTTTTCTCACCAAAATGATATAGAATTATTTGCAAAGTAATGAACTCTGCTTCCCATGAGCCAGGCTCTGCCATGGGGATTGGGAGGAGACTCAACAAGAAGACAAATTACTCCTTTCCATGAGCCAGCCAGTGGGCAGTATCATCCCCCCATGCCCTCAAGGAACTGGCTGATTCTGCTGAGTCAGGGTGAGATGAAAGCAACTGAGGTGAAAGGAATAGCTTGATGCTTGTGTTGTTTGGTTGACTTTGCAGGCCTGGGACTTGTGGTCTGGGCATCTATTTGGAGGTTGGCAGTGAACAATGAGGCAACTTGGGGGGTTATCTCCTGCCTTGTTTTTGAAATCTATTGTTTTGTTCCATTTTACTGTTTTGTTTTATTCCTATACCTGGAATGCTGAGCAACTATTTTGAAGCTAATAAAATGCAGAATAACAACCACTGTTAAATTCCTATCATCTTATTTTGAAAACCTATATAGTTAAAGTTTTTGCTGTCATTTTGTTTTTGTTGTTGTTTTTTAAGTTTGTTTACATCTTGATTTCTCTGGTTTTTGTTTCTCTTTAAAATAAAAAAATATGTTGACTAAGGGAACAATTCAATGGGAAAACATAACACTTTTAAAATATATATGCACCCAACATGGACACAACCAGCTTCACAAATACAAAGTACTGAACATAGAAGATCAAATCAGCAGCAGCACAGTTATAGTGGGGAACCTCAATGCTTCACTGTCACAAATAGATCAACTAGTTCAAAAAGGCAATAAAGAAGTATCGGTTGAAACAAACCTTCCAACAAATGGACTTAACAGATATCTACAGTGACAGAATACACATTGTTCTCAACAGTGCATGGAACTTTCTCCAAATTAGACCACATAGACAATAAAGCATAGGTAAGTAAATGCAAAATGAATGCAATTATCAAATGAATATTTCCAGATCATAGTGCAGTGAAACTCTAAATCAACAGAAAGTAACACTACAGAAAATAGGAAAATGCATGGGAATTAAACAAGGCACTATATAATCAATGAGTCATGGAAGAAACTAGACAGTTCCTGCAACCAAGTGGTAATGCCAGCACAACTTGCTAGAACTAATGGGACACAATGAAAGCATCCTCAGGGGAAGTTTACAGCTGTGAATGTCCACTTCAGGGAAACACAGTGAGCCCCCAAAAATAAACAAATGATACATGTCAAGATTCTAAAAAACTAAGAAAAATCCAAATTTAAAACTAGTACAGTGAAGGAAATTATAAAAATCATAGCAGAAATTAATTAGAGACCAAAAAAACCTTACAGATAATCAATGAATAGAAGAGCTGATTCTTTGTCTTTTTTTTCCCCTGTGGTACCGGGGATGAAACTCATGACGTCGTGCATGCCAGGCAGGCACTTATGCCACTGAACTAAATCCCCAGCCTGAAGAGATGATTCTTTGAAAAAAGAAACAAAATATACAAACCCTTAGCCAGTCTTACCAGAAAATGCAGAGAAAAGATAAAAATCACTGCAATTAAAAATTAAGAAGTTAAAGTCATAATGGATACCTCCAAATGCAAAATAACATTAGTACCTATTTAAAAAACAAATATTCCAATAAAGTGGAGATTTCAGAAGAAATGGACTTCTTCCTGGATATATATGAACTTTCCAAACCAAGAAGATACTGAAACCTTTAATATCCTCAAAACAGGCAGTGAAATTGAAGCAGTAATTAAAAACCTAACCACCATGAATATTCCAGGTCCCAGTGAATTGGCTGCTCAATTGTACAAGAACTTCAGAGAATGTCTAATGTCAATACTCCTCAAACATTAATGAAATTGAATGGAAGGTGTCCTCCCAAATTCATTTCTGGAAGGAAGCATGAGGTACAGATCTAACCAAAAAAGTAAACTACTGGTCAGTCACTTTTTGGACACAAATACAAAATTCCTCAACAGATACAGACAAACAAAAGGCAACAAGCCATTGAAAAGATCACACATAATGACCCAGTATGCTTCATCCCAGGGATATAAGGATGGCACAACCTATACAAATTAATAAACATAACACATCATGTAAAGAGATGCAAAGAAACAAAAATCACCTGATCATTAAATAGATTCAAGAAAACCATTTTATAATACCCATCATGTATTCATGATAAAAATCCTTAAGAAAATGGTTATAAGAGGATCTTATGTCAATCTGATAAAAGTCTTTTATGACAAATGTACTGCCAACATCATACTAAATGGAGAAAAACTGAATGTTTTCTCTCTAAAATCTAGAACAACACCAAGATGCCCATTGCCACCATTCCTGTTCAATATGAAAACACACAGAAAGAAATAAAAGTTATGAATAGGAAAGGAAGCAGTAAAATTATTATCCCGTCCTGATGGCATGGCATTGTATAAAAGACAGCAATATTCCACCAAAAGACTACTAGAATTAATAAACAAATTCAGCAACATAGAAGGATACAAAATCAACACAAAAAACTAGTAGCATTCCTCAAAAGCAATAATAAAGTCACTGAGAAAGAAGTTAGTTTAAAAAAAGTACATTCATGATAGCCTCAAGATAGATTAAATCCTTAGAAATTAAGCTAACCAAGGAACTCATAGGCCTCTACCGTGAAAATCATAGTACTCTGAAAAAAGAGATCAAATAAGACACCAGAAATTGATGTCCCTTGATCCTGGATAGGCAAATTTAGGATAATCAAAAGGGTCAAACTTGGGCAGCGGATTTAGCTCAGAAGAATAAGCACCTGCCTGGCCAGCACAAGATTTTTTAGTTCAATCCCTGATAAAAAAAAAAAAGGCAAACTCCCCCAAACTGATAAACAGATTTAACCCAATTTCAGTGAATACACTAATAGAATTCCTCACAAAACTAGAGAAAGCACATCATGGGAACAGAAGATACCCAGAGTACCAAAAGTAATCCTGTGCAGCAAGAACAAAGTGGATGGCACTACAATTCCAGAATACAAGTACTATTACAAAGCTATGGTGATAAGACACCATAGTACTGGCACAAAAACAGACATGTGGATCAATGGAACAGAACCTCAGGCACTGTCAGCCATCTGATCTTTGGTAAATGGGCCAAGAACATACACTGAAGAAACACAGCTACTTCAGCAAGGGGTGCTGGGAAAAATGATTTTCCACATGTATCCACATGGTATCCACAAGTAATGAATCTAGACCTGTATGTTTCAAGATGTCCTTAAAGTAAAATCAAAGGAAGAGAATCAGGAAGCAGCAGCACCCTCTGATGTGCCAGAAGCAATCAGAACAGTCAGAAGAGAATCAGGAAGTGTCAGCCATCACTTGGACAAGGAGCAAAGATACCCCCACACACATACCAGCTTTAAGCAACAGGCTGATTCGGAAGAATGCAGGCTGAGATGATAGCAACTGAAGTAAAGAAAGAATTTAATGCTTGCATTGTTTGATTGACTTTGCAGACTTAAGCCAGTAGTCTTAGCTTCTATTTAGAGGATAGCAATATGCAATTTAGCAACTAGTGTGGATTTTCTACTGTCTTGTTTTTGCCAATATCATTCTCATTGTTTTGTTTCTTTTCATTATATTGTTTTGTTTTATTCCCTTTAAATTAAATAAAATTGGGGCTTGAGATAGAGCTCAGTGGCACAATACCTGCCTGGCAAGGGTGAGGTCATGAGTTGAATCTCCATTACAAAAAAAAATTATCAAAGGTCTAAATTTTATTTTTTTATTTAAAGAAAAAAATGAAACAGAAATAGGGTAGAAATAATGTGTAATTTCAAAAAAACAGTAAGGAGTCACTAGTTGATAATTACATATTTTCCTCTTAGAAGTAGTTGTTGAAGTTACAAACGTAAAGCATACAAAGTGGAAATTATACAATTAGACTGCAATCAGTTCTGTTCATTTATCCTACAAAAACTTAGTAATATGGTTATCAATCCTACACAATTAAACATATATGCAGTTATATCCATTAGAATACTTTCTTTTCCTCTCTTTTTTTACAATAACTATAATCAATTCTCATAAACTGTTTAGAAATTCTACACATGTATAAGACTCTACATGTATACCTATACTTTCTGTATTAGAGGGAAAAACAAATCAAACATGTCAACAAAACAAATTCCTAGAAAACCATGAAATGAAAACCATATATAAAACCATAATACTAGATGATTTACAGTAGTTACTATGATGTCTCTTGTTATTTTCAATAAAATTGTCTATATCATCAGGTATAGTATAATTAAACATAGCAGTACATAGCACTACTAATAAAAACCAAACACTGGAGACATTATAGGACTTTAAAGGCAGTTAACAATCAAACCAGAGTGGGTATCCTATTTAATCTTTTCATCTTCAGAGTAGTTGCCTCTACTCTAAGACTTGATACTCTCCAGCATACCAGATTTGAATAAAATCAGTCAAGACGAAACAGCAATGCTGCCAATATTCTCTGCCTCATCTCTGGTATGCTATTTTTCTGTCATTGTTGTTTACTTTTCTCTTTCATTCAACTGTCTGCCACTTTCATTGAGGCCTTTCTGCCATTGCTCCTGGAATCCTGGTGATTTTCTTCTCTCTCTCTAGAATGTCCTTTAATATTCTTTGCACAGTTGGATTGGTGGTCACGAACTCCCCCCAGTTTCTCTTTGTCATGGAAAAATATTGTCTCTCCACTAATTTTGAGAGACAGTTTTCCAGTGTACATCTATCTGGGTTGGAGGTTATTTTCTTTCAGGGCTTGGAATACTTCATTCCAAGCTCTTTTTGATTCGATAGTGTGCATCAATAAGTCTGTGATTTTGATGAGTTTTCCTTTATAGGTGATCTGTTTCATTTCTTTGACCACTTTTAATATTCTGTGCTTGTGATGGATTTCTGGAATCCTGATTATTATATTTCTGGGTGTAGATCTGTTTTGGTTGTAGCTGGCTGGAGTTCTGTATGCCTCATATATCTGAACATCACTTCCATTTCCTGAGCTTGGGAAGTTTTCCTTAATTATTTCTGTGAATAGCCTTTTTATTTCATTTGTAACTGTGCTGCTTCTTCATTCATGATTTGTATTCTTAAGTTACAAATCCTCTTGTCATCTTCTAGTGTTTGTATCATTACTTCCTGGTTCCTTGTTATTTTTAAGAGATCCTTCCTTTCATGATCATACATTAAAAATCTATCTTCAAGTTTTGAAAGTCTGTCTTTAGTTTCTGTCAAGAAGTTTTGCCAGCTTTCAATGGAGTTTTTAATTTCCTGATATTCTTTTTGGATCTGTTTCATGTATTCTAGATTTTGTTTATATTCTTCATTCAAGACTTCTCTCCTTTCTCTGGGTTCCTGCATTCTTCCATTTCTGTCTTCTTGAGGAGTGCCCAGCATTTCTTTTATTAATCTTCTTATATCTTGCTTCACCTGAGTTAGAATTTCAGATTGAAATTTGTCGAGAGGTCATGGAAGTATTTATTTCCTTTGAGGCACTGTCTGATATTGCATGTTTGTTGCCCTCTATCTCCTCTGTATTTACCTCTCCTGGGCTTATTTTCCCTGGGTCGGTGGTCAGAGGCTTTTTGTCGTTTTTCTGCCTTGCCTCGTTTCTGGTTTCTTTCAGAGAGGTGAATGGTAGAGGTCTCAGGACCTTTTCATATTGCTTACAGTTTTTTCGAAGCACACTGGCTAGGGAAGTGTTGCCCTCTTCAGTTTGTTGTTGATCTATGAGGTGCACGTAGGGGCAATGTGGGTCAGCCCCTCCCCTCTAAGACAATCAACCAGTGAGTGTGTTAAGCACCTTATTGTGTGCCCTGAAGATGTCACAGGTTTGGGACAGCCTTGGCCCTGGCTATTGTGTCCTGGAAGGGGCATGGCCCAGCCCAAGCAGATCCCACCGATCTGCTCTGGACCAGGCACTGCCAGCTGACTCTGCCTCAGTTGTTGATTCAATCTTGTCCTGTCCAAATCCAATATGTCTTCTACCTATTCATCCTGCTCTGGGGAATCCAGTTCCCAACACTCACCAAAGCCCGTGCAGCTTGGTTCACCATTTCCACTCCCTGTTGTAGCACATCTCCTACCAAGGATACCAAGCTCACCAACCCCTGATCTCAGCAGGGATGAGACCTCAGCTAGATCATGAGTTGTCCAACTCTAAGATGCACCCAGTACAGCAACCAGAGTGTGCCCAGCTCCAGTTTTCCATCCAGGCTTCTACTTGTTAATTTTTTTTCCCTCAGTTTCTTCCTGGGTCATGAGAGTTCCTCTCCTTTCATCTGGTCTTGTCCATGGTGTCAGATTCTAGCATCTGAATTGTTTTTCTCAGACAGGCTCTCTATTGTGCTACCTATCAATCAGCCATCTTGGATCACCTCTGAGGTGGAGATGGATTAAGTCATTTGTGTTGAAAGTTTATACATTGTTGTAGATCAAATTTAAATTCCTATAAAAAGAAAGGCTGAGTGGAGTCTGGGTAGAGTTTGAGAAAAATGAGAATCTTTGTCAGTTGGATCTGTGGGTCCCTTGTCCCTAAGATGAGATTTTTACCATTTGTGCATTGTGTGCTATTGCTTTTGGTTTCCACAGTGAGGCAGTGTCACTGTAATAGTAGTGTCATTTCTGGAGTTAAGAGCATGGTGAGTTTAAATCCAGTTTCTGCAACCTAGCAGCCATGTGCCTCTGCAAAAGTTACAATTTATTCCTGGATATCGCCTCCCCTCTCATTAAAAGAAAGGTCATATACACATCTAAGATTTTCAAGACAGAAAATATAACAGAGTGGATGGTGATCATGCTGCTGATATACATAAATTCTGTAAACTGTCACTCTCTCTGCATCAGGACTATTATTTTCTCTGCAAAGTGTGGCTTAGTTAATGTTACACTTGGAGTAACACTTATTACTCAAAATTTAAATTCAAACTCAGTAATGCAGTGAGGTTTATCTGGTAGAAAGGAAAAGTAATTTCTTGAAAAAGGTGGAGCAGAAAGGACAGAAGAAAGAATAACACCGTAGTGGAGACGTTTTTCTGGTAGAGCAATGTCTCCACACCATTCAAATGAAATCTCAGCTAAACAATTCAGCCACCGTCATAAAATAGGAATAACCTTGAATCTGAAGCATTCATTTCATTTAAGGGGTACAAACAGACAGTTTGTGTCTAACATTTACCATCAGAATCTTCTGATGAGATTCATTCCTTTCGGTTGAGCCCTACAGTGTTAAAGAATAAGCTGAGGTTGATACTCAGGTCAAAATTAAGGATTGGAAAGAGCCCTGCTTGTCTAAGTGCTTTTGCCTAGGAAAGGCATAGAAGCTGCTGGGTTACCAGGGAAGACCTGAGGCCTGACAGGAACTCTGCACTCTGTGTGTATCCTCTACTCCCATAGAGACTGTCCAGCCATAAAGCCAACTGCTGAGGATGGGATCTCTGGACAGGTGGGAGGCAAGAGTCTCTTTAGAATTACCTTACTGAAACCAGCAGGACTGTCTGTACTTACAGGGAAGAGGGAATTAATTTGTAAAAGGCCAAAGAGGATCGAAGTGGCGATTTGAATCTATTACAATGCTTCTTAAACTTAAATTTGAATTATGACATTAACCTAAATTTACATTTACTTGAAATGAATAGAGATGCTCCCTGTTTCATTTACCTAGCTTCCTTAACTTGGAATACCTTGCAGAGATAGTACAGCATTACTATCAAGATATCAAATTTTACACCCTCTTGGTTGACAACAGTTTACTAGCACATTGATTTCTCTATTTCTTTAATTGCTTCACCCACCATCCCTTCCACCCACCTGTCTCCTGCTCCTTCCCACATGAAGCCCTCCTGGAAATCACAGTTTCTATCTCCCTTTCTATAAGTTTCTCTTTTGAAGAACTTGTATATATGCAAGTGCATGGCACATAAACTTTTGCAAATGGTACTTTTCCTCACTCTGCACCACTGTGATGCATCACAGTTTCAGTATAGTAAAGTATTTATCAATCAGAGCGCTGGATTGTATTGCATGGTGTTTATTAGCATGCTTGTGAGCCATTTGCCCATTGAAGAAGGTCAGAGTGCTTTTCAGCTTTTGGTTATGGCTTGTTCCTGTGAGCTGAACTGCAGTTCATTTCAATGAATCAATACTCATGAGGGTCTTACATTACACAAGAAGGGTTGTGCTACTTATTGGCTCCAAGAAAAGTCTCCAATAACTCTGTTTCATTCTGTCCATTAACCGTGCTAATTACTACTTCATAAACTAAGTGAAAGAAGCCTTTGGAATGGGTATTTTGCTCTCCAGATTGTGTTATTGATTATTATCTCTAATAAAACAAGCACTGTTATGGCTTTCAACTCTCCTGATGCATTTCTAGCTCTATTCAATAGCAAAAATTTCCATGAAGTACACATAATATGACTGCATTTTAATGTATAAGCCAATATCCATTGAAACAGTAAGTTAAAAATCATTTCTATTAGAAGCATACTGCTCCCTCAAGGTCTCAGAGCCTGGGCTCACAGGACTTCAGAAAATGGGGCAGAAGCCATTTTCACCTCAAAACTCTCATTCTGCATTCACCTAAATCCAGTGCCACATGGATGCTGAAGGTCCACTGCCAGCTGGAGCAGTGACCATGTTTTCTTCTTGCTTGACTATAGCAATGAAATTCCTGGATCAGTGCCCACCCTGAACTGGATCCAATGTACCAAATTCTATAAGCTGCCACCATTTTGGAACATCATGCAGCCACTGCTGTAATTCTGGCACATAGTTTGGCTGCCACAATAATGAAACATGTTGCGACCAATGCCATTATGGAATATGTTGCTCTATACCCTTATCCTCAAAGCAAAGGCTTTCACTTTTGCAGTTTGGAGTCTGCAAAGGGTAAAGACTTGTTGCTCCTTGTGATGTCCTCAAACCATCTTTTCTAATTCTCTCATTCCTTCTCTGCAGTCAAGACCTCCTGTGCTCTCTGTAGTCAGCAGCTTTACTGGAGCATACTGTCTGCTCAAATGCGCATTTTATGTCATTTTGCTATGCTCTCTGTTCTTGATTCACAATATAAATCTGTCTAAAATTCTAGCAGCAGCCATGCCACTGCCTCAACATTTGACTTCCTTGAAATTTCTTCTGCCAGAACAGTTATTACACAGCCCTTAATCTCAGTCTCTGACAAAGTCTCTGGATACAAGCAAAATTCAGACAAACTTTGTGAGAAACTTTAACACATCATCATCTGGAGTCCAGCAACAACAACAACAAAAAGTGATTTTTCCAGGAGAAACCTCTTGATTGTGGTCTTTACCAGCAAGATTTCTGTCATTTTTCTGGTCTTCTGATCTCTGACTAGAATTTACCTTACACAAAAGCTAAGGTGTCCCAGTGTTACTCTTTCAGGAAACAACCCAAACCTTTCCAAATTCTTCCCAAAAGACATTGCTAGAGGCACTTGAACCACATGGGCAGCCACGACCACACTTTTCTAATGCAAAATTCTGTCTTAGTCAGGGATTGCAAGGAAAAAAGTTACATGCAAGACACCGAATTTATAGTATTATTTATAATGGACATACAAGGAGTCAAATACAAAGAAAGTATAGGAAATCTGTTGAACACATTGAAGACTTAGAAAATCCAGCCAAGGCCCTGGATCCCAAAGCAATAATATGCATGAGTTCAGCTCACAAACCTAGAGTTCCTAACAGTGCTTCACATGAGTCCAACTGGAAGCTCAGAGTACACAACAATCACTTATACAAGTCTGTTTCATAAATTTGTGCTGAGAATGCCAAAAGCCAGTGGTGGAAGCCTCAAAGTGTGTGCCACCAGGATGAAGGATCTGTGCCAATAGGTTGAAGGATCTGCACTGGAGCCAGGAAGCAATACTCAAAGTAATGACCAAGATTCTCATGAGAATACCATAGTCTTACTCAGGGACGTTGACTTCCTGAGCTCCTCTGTTGATGAGAACAGCCGAGTTCATATCAGAAAGGCAGCGTGACAACCTTCTAGTTGAGATTAAACAGTGTATTATTTTTCCCTCTGGAATCAGGTAGTGATAACTAAAGTAAGGAACAGAAGTCCCCAAACAGAACCACAATCATTCTCAGCAAAAACAAGATCCCGAGCTCTTCTGAAGATGAGAACTGACAAGTACATATCAGGAAAGAAGCTCAACAAACTCCTCCAGGAGAACCAACAGCAACAGGAGAACTCATGGCAACCAGAGAACTAACAGCACCAAACAGCAACAACCACTCTTCCTCGCGAGGTCTCCTTTGCATGCTGGCAACTATCCTCAGGTTGGCCATTTGCATGAAGCCCTATGCTGATTCTTTTCTGCTGGTGTTTAAATTGATCATCAGTTTTCAGTTTACCACATTGTACCTATTCCACATTTGATCCATCAGACCCAGAAAATCAACAGATGCTAAATTCAGCCTTCATAACCCAATTTGCTCCAGACATTTGGAGAAAGACTCAGAAATTTGATAGGTTTGTAAGCATGAATTTCTCTCAGCTGCTCCACATGGCCCAAAAGTTTTTATAAACTGAGACAAGAAAAGAAACAATGCAGATGGCATCAGACTTCTTGTTTGGGTTGCAGTCATGGGAAAGATCTTGCCAAGGGGTACCAGAATGGTCATTCATGTCACCACGGTTAAGGCAGCAAGCAAATTTTAAAAAGACCTCAATTCATGACCAGTGGTAACACCTATCCTTTGGCCCCAAAACAATGTGCTAGACTCAAGCAACTGAGGCACAGGGAAGACAAAAACCAAAAAACTACCTGCAGAAAATATCAACTGGTTGTGAGTCAATAAATTTGTCACTAGTTAAACCTCTGTTCTTGATATTCAAAGACAAGGGGTAGGACCAGTCTGAATGCATTACACTGGGTACTGAGGAGTCTAGAGTCACAGTCAAAATCGGGGGAAAAACCTATTCTATTCATGTAGATAGTATTGCTAAACAACCTGTTGGTACCCAAATCATTGTGCCCCGGACCTCAAGGAAAATGCAGGTAGTTGGGACCACAGAAGTACCTTCTTAAGACAGAATTTTGCCTAAGTAAGACTTGTGAAATTGGAGAGCATCTCACCAAATACCAGTCCTTATACATGCCTGAAGGCTGTACCCCTTCTTCGATGCATTCTTTTACCTAAATTGACAACCACCATAACATTCAGTCAGACATAACAGCCTTTCTTTCTTTCCAACCTGAGGCTACAGACATGATATTGACTTTAACTTTCCATATGAATAACAGTGGCAGTTATATCAAACTAATCATATGGCAGAAAAAGTTGTAGAAATTTAACAACTTAAATCCTAGGAGTATGATTGATGATTGACCTCTGGACCTTGCTACAAACCATGCCCCCATCACTATTGTCTTCAGGTCTACTGTCACTCCGATTGCCATAAAACAGTATCTTATGTCTAGGGAAGGCCCTCTCTGTATCCAGGCCCTAACTGCCCACCTGAAACAATTTGGACCTTAATCAATTGTCAATCACTCTGGAATATCCCATTAATTCTGTCATGGTTCATGTCGGTGGCCCCCAGGCCTCTTGCATTTACATTGTGGATTTGTGATTGGTTCACTATCTAGGGCTTGTGTTAATGGTGTCAGAGCTACACCCCTCTGGGAATGGAGCCAGCATACAATGTAATGGCTGAAAGTAGGTGTGTCTCTCTCTCTTCCAGGTTTCCACCTTACTGTTTGCAGCTTCCATGAACTATGGCCCCGCCATGCTACCTTGCTTTGGAGCCAACTGAGTATGGACTGAAACCTCAAAACCTGTAAGAAATACACCTTTCCTTTCCCAACATTGGCCATCAGGTATTTTGTTTCAGTGAAGAGTAAAAGGTAACTAAGATACTTCCCCATAAATAATCCAGGTGAGACTATCAATCAGTGCAAGATCTCCATTCAGTTAATGCAGCCACAGTGATTTTACATGCAACAGTGCCAAATATATATATGCTCCTTGGCCTGCTTTTCCTTATGTCACATGGTTCACCTGCCTAGATCTAAAATGAGATTTTCACCTGAGAATGGTCTCTGTCAGCTGACATCTTTTCATCTTTGAAAGGGAAGAAACTGGCACAGAACAAAAGGGGAAAAACATGATACTCACTTCCATCAAGGTTGAGATATTTCTCCTGCATTTTTTGTGAAAACTATGGCTGCTGATTTGGCCACACTCCCACAAAGACTACTGAAGTGATCACTCCTGAACTATGTTGATGACTTACTGCTTTGTGGTCCCTTTAGACAGGACTGTTGGGGGAAGCGATGCACTACTCCATCACTCATGTGACACTGGATAGAGGGCCTCCTGGAAACAGTCACTAATCTGTAAATGAAAAGTTCAAATACTTAGGTTTTCACTTTGAAAATATACTGTAAATCTTAAGCCTAGCTATTAAAAGAAGTCTCCTGTTCCATTCCATGGCCTGGCTGTAAAAAGGAACTTAGAGAATTCCTTGGAGCACCCATATTCTGCCAAATCTAGACATACCTGGGACTGTGGACTAGACTAGGTCCCTTCATGATGTGTTCAAAACACCTACAATTGACAGAGAGAAAATCAGTTGGACTTTGGAAGAAACTAAAGCACTCAAAAAATTGAAAAATACCTTAGCATCAGCTCCTGTCCTATGACATCCAGGTGGGCCCTGTCCATTTAATCTGTTTCTTAAAGAAAATCACATTTAGCCTCAAGAGTCTTAACCCAAAGTGTGGGATTTTGGGAGAGGCCTGTCAATTATCTCTCTAAGACATTGGACTCACTGTCTAAAGGTTGCCTCACCTAATTAAAAGTACACTTTTCCCCTGCCATCTTTATTAAGGAGGCACACATATTGGCTTTGGGACAATGCTTGGCTGCCTAAGTGCCACACACTGTTCTTGGACCCCTCAACAGTCAGGGAAACCACTGAATCTCAAACACCCACATCACCCCGTACCAAGAACTGCCTGTCTCTGTCTTACTTTTCAGCCAATTAAAGCTCTGAACCCAGCCACTTATCTGCCTGAAGAGATTGGACAAACAGACCATGACTGCCTTACATTGACAATCAGACTTTTTGATAGCAGACCGGATCTCAAGATGGAGCCTCTAACAGATGCTGCATACATGCAGTTCACAGATGAAAGTATCTCTGTTTAAAATGTATCACTGGGGCAGGCTTTGCTATTCTCACCATCAAAGAAGTGCTTCCAGCAGGGCCCCTTCTAAAACAGATAAGCTCAATGATCCAGGCTCTAAGCATTGATACAGAACCTCAATGGAGAGAAGTATAAAAAAATATGTACCTATACAGCCTCCCTGTATTCCTTCAATATAGCTCAATTCCTGGGGATGCAGTGCAAGGAACACAGCCTTTCACAGCCAAAGGTAAACAAATTAAAAACAAGAAAATCAAGGACAAAACTTCTCAGGGTTTGGTTGTTGTATGGGCACACAGAAAACGTGATGACATGCATTGTAGGAAAAATCAAAAAGTAAATGACACCATATCCATTGGATATGAAAAGGCACATAAAGCTGCTGATATAACAGCTGAAGGCTCTAATTGTGGAGAAAATAAATTGCGCAAAATTTAGAAATCCTATATGAAATACCTCCAAAGATTGTTCTCAGTTTACACTGAAGTCCCCATTATTATACTGTAGAAAGCATACGATGGGCACATTAGAAAGTAGCAAATGTAGACCCGACTGGCATCTGGGCCATATCAGGTGATCAAACGATCATTCCAAAGAGTTAGCCTACACCTGGGTAAAACGTCACCTTACCATCACCCACAGTATAATAGTGCTATAGCTCAGCTTCTGGGTACCCATTAAAATTTCCCAAAATTGACATTACTTTGTGCAAATTGTTACAAAGACTGAGACCTCAACAGGCCTACAAACACCACCTGAAATACAAAACACATCAAACTTTCTCTCAAATACATAAAAGCATTCCAGAGAGATCACCCATCTCTGCAGGAACACCTACACACACACTACCCAGCTGAGATGGTCTAGGTTAAACACAGGAGAAAGGACCCCCTGTCCTCAGTTGGAAAAGGCTCCTATTTGATTGTTTTGGCTATTCCCATTATGGTAAAGATGACAGAGATCCAGCTCTGTATTCCTCAGTCCAGGATCAACCCAGCTCATTCCACCAATTGTCAGAAATCCTACCCTGATGAGTAAAGCCCCCTGAAGACCCTATTGAAGAGACAATGCCCTCAAAGCTTTGCTCTTATCACTCCAGAAGCTGTCAAGTCGACACATGGATGAAGATTAAATGGACATCATACACCAGAGTAGCTGCCTAATTTGTCTCATGTTCTGTTACCAAGTGTGGATATTAATCTTCCATCTTTTCTTTATCTTGATGATTGTGACTAGACTCTGAGCTGTATCACTGGAGGCCTAGAAAATTCCTTACAGTGTAACTCACATTCTCTTTTATATTGATGTAACCATTGGACGGTTTATCTTGATCAGTTTTGTTGAGTTTTAGTTTCAGTGTTTTGTTACTTTGCATGACTCCTAGATCCTCATCTTCTGTGAGATTCTGTGTTCACTTTAACTCTGGATCATAATTCAGACAAATTGGGAACCTCATCAAAAAGGTGCCTTTGTTCTTGCCTATGTAAATAAAATCTTTGTGTCTCTTATCTTTAACTGACTAAATCAAAATTAAGAGGAGTCTCTTATGAATAATATGCCTAAATATCCTAGGAATATATGACAATTCTGACATTGGGAATTCCAATCTCAAATTTATCATTTAAACCTCATCATAATTCTTAATCAGGAAAATCTGATCCCTCTGAGCCTATTATATACCTTTATTTTGACGCATGCCCAGTTCAGGTGTACACCCCAAATTGTCACTGTTCCTCTGGATGTGGACAATTAAATTGAGAACAAGAATATCATTATGATAGTGTCTGTTCACAATGGTGACAAAACCAAATGTTCCTTAAGCTTCCTGTATCATCTATATTTTGCCCATTGTTTGACTGTGTTTTTAGACTGGCATGGATCCAAAACCAGCCTGCTAACTTAGCAAGTCTCCTCTCCTCACCATGTGCTTATGGGGAACTTGCAACACTTTGAGATACACTATTTCACATCTTTCCTATTGAGATAGGTCAGAAGGTCTCTGGGTAAGATTCCAGGTGGGGTCCAGTAACCTTAAGTAGCTTGGGAGCCTCCAGGCTCTGTGTGACACAAAGTAAAGCCTGCACAGCAAAATCTACCTAGCCATGAAGAGTTATTGCCTTGCTTGGACCCTCTAGGGCCCCAAACAACATCCACAAACAGCTGGGGACCTTTGCTACACTGCTTGGGTTTGGGTAGTTCCCTGTCCAGAAAACCCACGTAGCACGGAAGCCTCCTGCACTGAGTGATACAAACTGGTAGCCTATATAGAGAAGTCTACATAGCTGTGTCCTTGGTACCTCACTGAGAACCTGGTCAGGCTCACCCAGCTTTCCCCAAGAGCCAAGGACCTTGACTGCATGGCTCAGGACCTTGATGGGCCCTGATCACTGACTCCCAGTAGCTAGGGAGTTTCATTGAGCTGTGTGGTGCCAGCTGAAGGCCCACACAGTGAACTGTTCCAAGCCATGCAGCCTTGTTATGTTGTGCAGAACCTGGTAGGGCTCCACTAGCAACACTGAGCATCTGGGGAGCTGTGGTATGCTGACAGTTGTGAGAAGAAGGTCTACACAGTGTATTCCATCTAGCCATTCAGCCTTAGTATGCCAATTGAACACTCTTAGGGCCATGCCCAGCAACCTAAGCATATATGGAGCTTCAGCATGCCATGTGGGGTGTGCTCAAGGTCCAGCCATCCTACTCCCACCATTTGGGGAACTTTTCAGTGCCACTAGTAACACAGTCAGTCCTTCCTAACGACTTTTACACAACTGGGCAAACTCTGAAATATGGACAGAGTCCTCAACCCAGAAACAACTGAAACTTGGCATTTGTCTGCCCCATGGGAATACAGGAAAAGGACAAACTGAAATCGCAAAACCCGATCTAAAACATCTAGCCTAACAAAAACAATCCTAGAGACATAAACTTAGAAGAAAGTGTAAGCCATAAATGTGAAACTTCCAAAATGATAGCAACTAAAGTAAAAAAACAACTCTATCAAGCTCTAATGGAACTCAGATCTGAAAGTCTCCTAGCTTAAAAAAGAAATGATAAATATAAGGAAAGAAAAGTGAACATATCTAAAGAAGACACAGTCAAAAATAGAGGAACTCATGAAATCAATGGAAAACTTGAATGACCAATATAACAAAGATTAGAATGCATGAAAGAGATGCACAGGAAAAAAAAATACCTTAGAAAGCTGGCACAACTGCATCAGTGAATGTGAAGATATAGTTTCATAACTTGAAGATAAGATTTCAGCTAGTGAAAAGGAAAGGAAAAATCTTTTAAAATAACAAGAAATCTAGAAGTAACAATTCAACAGTTGCAAGATGATGGAAACCAAAACAAAATCAGATTGATAGGAGTAAACAAAAAAGATGGTGGCAACACAAGTGATATCAAAAGACTATTTAGAAAAATGATAACCAAAAACTTCCCAAAAATGGAAAGGAAACTTACATATAGACAAGTGAAGTATATAGAACTCAAATTAGTCATTACAAAATAAATCTAAATACAGACATATAATAATCAGTATCACAATTAGTCACTACAAAATAAATCTAAATACAGACATATAATAATCAGTATCACAAAAATTCAACATACGAACAAAATATCAAAACCTGTTAGAGAAAAGAAACCAATCATCTATAAAGCAAAACTCGTCAAAACAACCACAGATTTCTTAACACAATCAATCAAGTTAAGAAAAGCTTGTGGTAAAGTATTTCAAATCCCATAGGAAAATGACTTCCATCCCAGATGGATGTAACCTGCAAAACTATTCTTCGAAACCAATAGGGAAACAAGGTAATTCTATGATAAATAACATCTGAAGAACTACATGATCATCAAACTAACCCTGCAAAGAATATTGAAGGACATTCCAGATAGATATAAAAATAAGTACAATTCAAGAACTCCAATAGAAAAAAACCAATAAGCAAGACGAACTATTAAAGAGAGGGGAAAGTTAAAGAACCAACAATAGGGAGTCGGAGATTTAGCTCACTGGCATAAGTGCTTGCCTTGCAAGCACAATGTTGTCAGTTCAATCCCCAGTACCAAAAAAAAAAAATCAACAATAAAAGAAAACCTGACAAAAATAAGCTAAAATGTCAGTTACAACTACTGATATAAATGATCTCTGTGTACCAATTAAAAGAAACAGACTGGTAGAATGGATCAAGAAAAAATATGATACCATGTGCTGTATACAAGAAAACCATTTCCATGTTCTGTATACAAGAAAACCATTAAACCATAAAGTAAAATTCACAGAGTGAAAGATAAAGGATGGAAAATAATGCTTCATGCAACAAGAAACCTCCAACAAAAGCAGGAGTAGCTATTCTGTTTGCAGACAACATAAACATCAAACCAAGAATGATCCAAAAAGATAAAGAAGGTCACTACATACTGCTTAGAGAAAATCTTCAAGAGGAAGAGATAAAAAACTTAAATACATATGCACCAAATCTGGGAGCACACAGCTATATACAATAAATTTTAATGGGAATGAAAAATCAAATATGCAATAACATAGCTATAATGGGAGACCTTAAAACCCCACTAACACAAGAGACAGATCAACTAGGCAGAAAATCAGCATGGAAAAAGCAGAACTGAATCAACCTTCTGAACAAATGG
This sequence comes from Hydrochoerus hydrochaeris, assembly GCA_004027455.1. Taxonomy (NCBI): domain Eukaryota; kingdom Metazoa; phylum Chordata; class Mammalia; order Rodentia; family Hydrochaeridae; genus Hydrochoerus; species Hydrochoerus hydrochaeris. Next base: position 6,261 of record PVLA01015271.1, on the reverse strand, counting down.
GCTTAGTAGACATGTAGAGAGTTTTCCACCCAACAGCATCAGAATATACTTTCTTCACAGCTTCAACTGGGACATTTTCTAAAATAGACCATATACCAGCCAATAGAATATGCCTAGGTAAGTGGAAAAGTATTGAAATTATGCTCTCATGTTACATGATCATTCTGCTATGAAACTGGAAATTAGTGACAAAAGAAACTGCAAAAAAAGCCCTTAAACATGTTGGAGACCACTAAAAAGTGGCTCTTAGTGGGATTTTAAATTAACTAATTGGTTTTCTATGTTTATCTGTGAGTCTGTCCTAGGCCTAGGCCCCTTGACTTGTGATAGAAAGTGATTCGTAGTAAGTGAAATTCTATGAATCACTGGTCCTGCTTGAGACATTTAGAGGCCTGTGATGCCAGAGAGATTTCAAAAGGCAAAATAAGGCCACAGCTGAGGGCACCTTGGCTCCAATACCAACTAAGGAAATAGAGAGTGCAGCTTCAGTCATCTCACTCCTGCAGGCTCAGTCCTACCATAAATGTCATCATGGAGATAAGATGATTCTCCTAAATTGGCATAATTTACTACTTGGAGAAGACTCTGAAGTAACTCCCTTTGAGGCATTTCCTGTCCTTTCCTTGGTATCTCTTCTCTTTGTTTGTGGATATAGCAAATATGGATGGCCCAGAGAATCTCTGGGTCTTACCCTCATCTTAGTCATAAAGTCAAGCACACTGCAAGAGTGTTATGATCCTCCTTGAGCCCTAAAATCATGCCAATCATCTCATTTATTAAAGCCTTTGACAAACATTCATTTGAGTGACTGGGAATATAGGCCAGACGCCAATATAAACACATGGAAATAAAAATCCATTCCTGAAAAATCAGTGGGTCACAGGGCAAATTAAAGAAGAAAGGAAACAATATCTACAAACAAATGAAGATACAAACACTACTTACTAGAAACTGTGGGATGCAATGAAAGCATCCTCAGAGGAAAATTTATTATAGGAAGTCTCACATCAATAAAACATAATGAACACAAATAAATAACTGATGCTATGCCCTGACATTGAGAAAAAGAAGAACAACTCAAGCCTAAAGACAAAACAATGGAAAAACTATAAAAATCAGAGTAGAAATTAGAGCATCAAACACTAAGAAAACAGTAAAAGGAATTTTTCTGTCTGAGTTGCTTCTTTGAAAGAATAAATAAAATTGATAAACTAGTAGCCAACCTTATTCAAAAAAGGAAAGAAACTATCTCAGATTTGTGCAATAAGGAATAAAAAGGCCAAAATCATTACTGACCCTGTGGAAATACAGAAAATCATCAATACCTACTTTGAAAATCCTTAATCCCATAGGTTCACTAACACAGAAAAACGGTCAGATTCCTAGAAACTTATGAATTACCAAAGCTGAATGAAGAAGATATAAATCTGCTGCATAACCCAATTTCAGTTGCTGTAATTGAAAATATACTTAGACCCTTACCAACAGGGAAAAGCACAGGTCCTGATGGATTCACAACTGATTTCTACAAGAAATTTATGGAAGAATTAATGCCAACACTCCTCAAACTCTTAAATCAAATTGAAAGGGAAGCTATTCTCCTTAACTCATTCTTGAAAGCAAGTTCTACCCTAATAGCTCAACCAGAGAAAGACCCAACCAAAAAACAGAACTATAGGCCAGTCTCCCTAATGAGCATAGATGTAAATCCTCAATAATATACTGGCAAGCACACTGCAGCAAATCATCAAGAAGATTAAACACCATGCCCAAGTGGGATTCATTCCAGGAATGCAGGGATGATTGAACATACACAAATCAACAAATGTAATACACCATCTCAATAAAGGGAAAGATAAAAATACCATGATCATTTCAATAGATGCAGAAAACGGTTTTGATAAAGTCTAACATGTACTCATGTTAAGAACCATAAGGAAAATTGGAACAGATGCTCTTTACCTCAATCTGGCAAACTATCAGTCAGCATCTTACTAAATGGTCAAAAACTGAAAGCTCTCACTCTAAAATCAGAAACAAGACAAGGTTGTCCATTATCACCACTACTATTCAACATAGTGCTAGAAATATTAGCCAGAGTGATTAGAACAGAGAGAAAAATAAAAGAAATAAGAATATGAAATTAAGATGTTAAATTACCATTTTTTTGTGAAAGCTATGATATGGAAGACCCCCAAAAAATCCATTGAAAGACTTCTAGATGCATTAAAGAAATTTAGTAATGTAGCTGAATACAAAATCAATACTCAAAAATAATAGCATTCCTCTCCACACTGTCCCTCAGACACAGGACTTCTATCTAGAACATATAAAGAATTTTTAAAAAATAAGATTCTTGAAATTCAAAGACCCAATTCAAATATGGACATCTGAGATCAATACATAGTACTCCAATGAAGAAAAACAAATGGCAAATAAGTACATGATAAAATGTTCAGCATCGGGAGAAGAAGACAAGTTGACCGATCAGTGAGCAACAAAATACAGAACCTCCTGGGAGAAACAACTCATACACCAGATTAAACACCCTGGAGAGACCCAGACAAAGGTAGATTGATCCTCTTGACACAGGAAGAAATTAAAACTTAAAAAATCTCATCAAATATGTCAGGACTAAAACTGAAACAGCTATAAATTACAGGACACAGCGTTTTCATTCGTAGCGACCTGCCAAGTTTGCAAAGGCCTAAATCCGTGGCCGCAGGCAGAGCAACCCATACTCTTTCCCGCCACCACTATGGGGAAGCAGAGCAGTGCTGAAGTTGGGGGTTGGTGAGCCCGATGGAGAGCAGAGCCACCAGAGGGACCTTCATCAGTCCATGGTCAATGCTGGGATTGGGACCCCCCCAACACAGGAAGGGCACTATCAAATAGATGACATGTTGGAATCTGGCAGGAGGAGCCTGAACTGGGAGGAAAAGTGATTTCAGCTGTTTCCTCCATCCCCAAAGCAGATTCATGGGATTTGCTTGGACTGGGATGCACCCCTGGCGGGGACCCAATGAACCATCCCAAATCAATTCCCTGTGCCTAGCAAGCACTAATTGAGGGAAGGCCTCTGCAGTTTGGTTGGTCCAGCGGGGAGGGGGAAGGCATAGGCAGCCGCTGCTTGCACCTCAGTGATAAGAGCAGTCAAGAGAGGCTGGAGGCTCCTTGCCAGCATGCTTCAGAAGAAACACGGCCAACAAGGAAGGGGGCTGGCACCTGCACTGTAACCTGTGTGGAGGAAGCCAGGACCACGACAGGAGAGAGAGGCAGGAGTAGGACCCCATCCCAGAACCCTGAGAGCCCTGATCCAGGAGAGGGAAAAACAAGGCAGACTAAGGGCAGCAAACATGCAACAGCACACATGGCTTCAATGGACATTAAAAGATATCTTCAGAACCTTGTAGACAAGCTCAAAACTGAAATATTAAATCAGGTAAAACAAGATATGAGTAGAGTAATAAAAGAAATGCTCTCAGGGAGCATCTCTCAGGAAGATACAGATGGAAGAAGGTAGGAACACAAAAAAAGGAGAGAAACATTCAAGAAAGAATATAAAGAAAATACAGAATACATGAAGCAGATTCAAAGAGACTACCAGGAAATTAAAAACTCCACTGAAAACTGGCAAAACCCCTTAAAAGAAACTAAGGATAGACTATCAAAACTTGAAGACAAGTTTTCAATGTGTGATCATGAAAGAAAAGATCTCTTAAAAATAACAAGGAAACAGGCAGTAACAACACAAAGGCTAGAAGATGACAAGAGAATCTACAATTTAAGAATAAGAAATGTGAATGAAGAAGCAGGAATACATACAGGCAAATTACAAAGGCTATTCACACAAATAATTAAGGAAAACTTCCCAAGCATGGGAAAAGAAAATGACATTCAGTTATCTGAGGCATACAGAACTCCAGCCATGTACAACAAAAACAGATCTACACCCAGACATATAATAATCAAGATGCCAGAATTTCAATATTAAAACAGAATATTAAAAGCCATCAGACAAAAGAAACAGATTACCTATAAAGATAAGCCCATCAGGATCACAGCTGATTTCTTAACACAGACCATCAGATCAAGAAGAGCTTAGAACAAAAAATCCCAAGCCCTGAAAGAAAACAACCTCCAGCCCAGATTGATGTACCCTGCAAAACTGTTACTAGAAATTAATGGAGAAACAAGATGCTTCCATGACAAAGAGGAACTGGGGGAGTTTGTGACCACCAATCCAACCCTACTGAGAATACTGAAGGACATTGTAGAGAGAGAGAAAAAAAATACCAGGATTTAGGAACAGTGGCAGAAAGGCCTCAATGAGTGGGACAGGCAGTAGAATGAAGGAGAAAAGTAGACAAACAGGCAGAAAAATAGCATAGCACTAATGAGGCAGAGAACGATAACTAGAATCTCTAACACAGATGGCCTTGATACACTATATTATTAATAGTGTACCAGGATATAAAACCCACATTATGCACACTACTCTGCTTAGATGTACCATATTCTGTTCCAGTCATTCTACCTGTACTAGATTTGAGGGTACAAACAGTAATCCTGAAAATAACAGGATATAGTATGGTAATCATCCTTAATTTCCTATTAAATCAATCTAAAGCTCTGTAAAACCTACACTGTTTAACCATGACTGATTGTAATTGAATCTGCTTTGTTGAATCGCTGTTTTGTATTGACAGATTTTATTCAAAGCTGTTATTATTGACAGTATCAAGACTGAGAATATAGGCAACTGCACTTAAGATGACAAGATTCACTAGAATATCAACTCTGGTTTGATTATTACCTGTCGTTGAAGTGTTATACTGTCTACAATGTTTTATTTTTCTAATATTTTTATGTACTGCTATATTCAATTATATTGCTATATTCATTTATGCCTGATGATATAGGCAATTCTATTGAAGATAATGAGAAACAACACAGCAATGATTGTGGATCACCTTGTACTGTGGTTTTATATGACTTTTTGGTTTCATGTTTTCATAGGAATTTGTTTTGTTTTGTCTTATTAAGTTTTGTTTTTCCCTCTAATACAGAAAGAATGGAAATACATGTAGACACTCATGTATGCATAGCTGTTTACACTCTCACTGTTTGACTATCTACTTTGTATGCTTTAATTTTGTAACTTGAACAACTATTTCTAAGAGGACAATATGTAATTTATCAACTAGTGATTTCTTATTGTTTATCTTTTTTCTGAAATTCTGTATTTTCTCTACCCTTTACATGCCTTTTTTTCTCTTTAAAGAAAAATTTTTAAAAAATGTTCAGCATCATTTTTAATTTGAGAAATGCAAATTAAAACAACACTGAGATTTCATCTCACTCCAGAAAGAATGGCCAGGATCAAGAAAACCACCAGTAAAAATGCTGCAGAAGCTGTGGGGAAAAAGGAATTCCTTTGTACTGTTGGTGGGAGTGTAGACTGATGCAGTCACTGTGGAAATCAGACTGGTGATTCCTTAAAAAGCTGGGATTGGAAGTCTTATTTAAGCCAGCTATTCCACTTCTGGGGATATTTCAGGAAGAATGGAAAACATCACACCAGAGTGATATATATGCACCTATGTTTATAGCAGCACAGTTTACAGTAGCTAAGACTTGGAAACAATGGAAATGGCCATTAACCAAGAAATGGATAAAAACTGTGGTCTTTTTATACAATTGAGTATAAAAGCTATAAAGAAGGCTCACATTGAGGCTGTATATACATATATATATGTATATATGTATATATATATGTAAATGGATTTGACTTGAGAACATACAATTAAATGAAATAAAAAAACTCACATGTGTAAATACCATATTGTCTCCCTAGTATAAGAAACTGGAAGAGTAAATAAGATATAATATTTTCAATAAATATTGAGAAAAGATAAGAAACTGCTCATAGGGGGAAAAATTCAGATAAGGAAAAGGAAAAAAAGAAGGAATAGAAAAGAAAAAAATTTAAATTTCTATACACACATTTAAGATAACTGAGATGCTTGTACTACTAATTCTATTAGTTGTTAGAAAAAAACAGTTACATTCATAGGTTTAGAACAATTTTGTTTGTCCAAACCTGGTAATCTTTATAACTCCTTTGAGGATAACTATGCAAAATAACAATCCTTGTTATGTTCCTAGTTTGCAGGGCACGCATTTACGGCACTGAGCTAAACTCCCCGCCCTATCACCTTGTTTTGAAAGCCCATATTGTTACTGGTTTAGGATCTTTGT
>PVLA01015270.1:0-26114 GCA_004027455.1 Hydrochoerus hydrochaeris | reverse complement strand
AAGTTCTTCAGCTGTTCTTTGTCATGGAAGTATCTTATTTCTCCATCCATTTTGAAGGACAGTTCTGCAGGGTACAGCAGTCTGGGTTGGAAGTTTTTTTCCTTTAGGATCTGAAATATTTCACTCCATGCTCTTCTTGACTTTATTGTTTGTGTTGAGAAGTGTGCTGTGATTCTGAGAGGTTTTCCTTTATAGGTGACCTGTCTTTTCTCTCTAACAGCTTTTAATAAATATTCTGTTCTTATGTTGGATTTCTGGGATGGTGATTATTATATGTCTGTGTGTAGTTTTGTTTTGGTTATGGCTATTTGGAGTTCTATATGCTTCACCAATCAGTATGTCAGTTTCCATATTCATGTTTGGGCAGATTTCAGCTATTACTTCTGTAAAAAGCCTCTTGATATCATTTGTGTTGTCCCCTTCTTTTTCATTTATCCCTATTAATCTTATGTTGTTTTTCTTTGCATCATTTTACAGCTGTTGAATTAATTCCTGATTTCTTGTTTTTTTAGAAGATCTTTCCTTTCCTGTTCACTAGCTGCAATCTTATCTTTGAGGTCTGAGATTCTATCTTCACTTTTGTTGAGGTGGTTTTTGCAAGTTTCAATAGAATTTTTGCTTTCCTGTATATCTCTTTGAATCTGCTTCACGTATTCTGTTTGTTTCTTATACTGTTCATTCAGGGATTCTATCATTTTTCTTTGTTCCTCTATTTTTTTAGCTGTGTCTTCTTTAGATGCATTCACTATTTCCTTCACTACTGTTATCATTATCTTTTACCTGAGAGATTATTTCTGATTTGAGTTGCTTCATAGCTTCCCATACTTGCTTCTTTATTTCAGTTGATATCATTTCAGGCATTTCAGGTATATGACTACTATTTTGTTCTGTGTATATGGCTCCTAGGCTTTCTTGGGCTGGGCTGGATGTTTGAGATTGCATTTTGGTGTTTTGTTTTGTCATTTTCCTATATTTCTGTGTTTCCAGCAATGTTCCAAAGTTTTCCCTGGATGTGTTGGAAATCATCTCCTGCACCCTGTGCTACTGGAACTCATGTGTCTTTGCCTCCCCTCACGCAGCTGGCCTGGCTCCCCTGGTGAAATGAAGGTCACTGGGTGTGGTCCACTCAAGCTAGCACAACCTCTGGAGCCTAATCCAGTGTCCTGGGGGGCTGGGCAAGCACCCATCCACCAGGATAGATGGTTCCAAACTCTTTCTGGGCCAGCATCAACTCACCTTGCAGTGGCAGCATGGGCCTGCCTCCCCTGGTTAAATGAAGGTCGCTGGGCATGGTCCACTCAAGCCCACAGAACCTCTGGAACCTAGTCCAGTATCTTAGGGGGCTAGGTGAGCACTGAGCTGCCAGCTTGTTTTATTCTCTTTGAAATAAATAAATAAATAAATAAACTTTAACTCACCCAGTAATAACAAAAAGAAAGAAGAGAATATAGCTAGTGAAATTAAAAACAGAGCAATATAAAATACTCAAAGAACAACAAAGGTTAAAAAAAAAACCTTGGGGGGTGGAATCCAGAGCCTAAGAAAGTTTTTGGCCTATGTCAAAGGTTTCAAATTCATGACATCAGAATCCCAGAAGAGTTTTTTAAAAGGTAAATGGTAAAAATATATATGCATATATAAGGGAACAATGGCTGAAAATGTTTCAAATTCAGTGAAAGAAAATAGAAGTTATTGCCAGAACACCTGTTCTTAAAAATTACTAAAGTAAGCTCTTCTGGCATGAAAGAAGTAATACCACAGTGAAACTTAGAATATTAGGAATGAAGGAAAAGTAGTAGAAATCTGTAACAGTGTCTGATAAACTTTTTTGTTGTATGGAAATATAAGGAACTACAAAAACATTGCAAAGTATAAAGAGACATAAATTCAAAAGATTCTACATTCTATGTTAAGTGGTAAAATTAGACAGTGAAAATTTATAGATAAGCTGTTGAAAAACTACAAAGACAAGAAAAAATACAGTATATACTTTTTAAAAGTTCAAATAACCCAAAAGGAGGCAACAAAGAGAAAAAAAGAAAAATCAACTGATCAAAAAAAAAAAAACCAATTTCAATCCAAATATATAAAAATTTACATTAAATATAGTTCAGATACACCAATTAAAGAGACAGTGTAAAAAGATTTTTAAAATTATGATCCAGTCTACAATGTTTTATTTTTACTACTATTATTATTTACTGATATACTCAATTATACTGCTATATTCAATTATGCCTGATGATGTAGACATTCTATTGAAGATAATAAGAAACAGCACAATAATCATTGTAGATCACCTTGTACTATGGCTTTATCCGACTTTTTGGTTTCATGTTTTTATAGGAATTTGTTTTGTTTGGTCTTGCTAAGTTTTGTTCTTCCCTCTAATACAGAAAGGATAGAAATACATGCAGAGATTCATGCATGCATAGCTGTCTACACTCTCACTGTTTGACTATCTACTTTGTATGCTTTAATTTTGTAACTTGAGCATCTATTTCTAAGAGGACAATATGTAATTTATCAACTAGTGATTTCTTATTGTTTATCTTTTTTTTTTTTTTGAATTCTGTATTACCTCTACCCTTTACATGCCTTTCTCTTTAAATTAAAAAAAAATGAGTCTTTAAATCCTCAGACATGATATTTATTTAGGTATTATTTACTTTATCTCAGTAAGATTTTAAAGCTTAAGTTTATAGAAATACATGTAGAGACTCATGTATGTGTAGCTGTTTAAAGTCTCACTGTTTGAGTATCTACTTTGTATGCTTTAATTTTGTTACTTGAACAACTATTTCTAAGAGGACAATGTGTAATTTATCAACTAGTGATTTCTTACTGTTTATCTTTTTTTAAAAATTCTGTATTATCTCTACCCTTTACATGTTTTTTTCTCTTTAAATAAATAAAAAATAAAAATAAAAAAAATTAAAATGCAAAAAAAATTATGATCCAACTACATGCCATCCAAAAGAAACTCACTGTAAACATAATGAAATACTTAGGTTAAAAGTCAGATAAAAAGATATACCATGAGAACTCTCATCAAAAGAAAGCTGAAGGCTAGGTGTGCTCCTTGTGATATAGCACTTCCCTAACATATGCAAGGCTCTAGATTCAATTCTCAGTAAAGGGAAAATAGGAGAAAAAAGGCCTAGTAAAAGAGAAAAAAGGCTGAAATGACCATACTAGTATAGTCAGAACAAAAGACTACCAGAGCTAAAGAAGGACATTACTTATACATGGAAACTGTATCAACACCCTTCTCTCAAAAATTACTTGAACTGGAGAAGACAAGATGGCCAATCAGAGAGCAACAAAATACAAGGCCTCCCAGGAGAAACAACTCATAAGCCAGAATAAAACACCCTGGAGAGTCCCTGACAGAGGGAGATGGATCCTCTTGACAAAGGAAGAAATTAAAATGTAAAAAAGCTCATCAAAGACTTCGGGACTGCAACTGAAACAGCTAAAAATTACGGGGCACAGCATTTTCACAGTGACTTGCCAAGTTTGCGCCAGCTTGAATCTGTGCCAGCCAGCAGAGTTGCCCAAACTCATTCCCGCTGCCACTCACAGGAAGCACAGTAGCGCTGAAGTTGGGGGTTGGTGAACCCAATGGAGAGTGGAGCCAGTGAAGGTACCTCCACTAATACACAGTGCTGAGAATGAGACCCCCCCCACGGGAAGGGCATGACCAAATGGGAGACATGTTGGAATCAGGCAGGAGGAACCTGAACTGGGAGCAACAGTGACTTCAGTTGTTTCCTCTGTCCCCAGAGCAGATTTGTGGGATTTGCTTGGATTGGGCCGTGCCCCTGACCGGGACCCAATGAGCCATCTCAAATTGATTCCCTGCACCTAGCAAGCACTAACTAGGTGAAGGCCCCTGAAGTTTGGTTGGCCCAGTGGGGAGAGGCAGGCATATGCAAATGCTGCTTACACTTCAGTGACAAGAGCAGGCAGGAGAGGGCAGAGTTCCCTTGCCAGCGTGCTTCCAAGGAAACTGGCCAACAGGGAAGGGGGCTGGGACATACACTGTAACCTATGTGGAAGAAGCCAGGGCAATGACAGAGAGAGACAGAAGGAGGCCCCCAGCCCAGAACTCTGAGAACACTGAACCAGGAGAGGGAGAAACACTGACCATGGATCAATAAAGGTCCCTTTGCTTGCTCCACTCTCCATTGGGCTCACCAACCCCCAAGTTCAGCACTGCTGTGCTTCCTGTGAGTAGGCGGAACAAGTTTGGGCAGCTCTGCCTGCCGGCATGGATTCAAACTGGTGCAAACTTGGCGGGTCACCGTGAAAATGCTGTGTCCCATGTAATTTTTAGCTGTTTCAGTTGTAGTCCTGAAGTATTTTGTTACTCACTGATCAGCCATCTTGTCTTCTCCCCCTCTGATATTCTTGAAAGTGAAAGTTGGGAAACAGTTTTGTAACTTCTTAGAAAGTTAATCATGTTTTTATATTATGACCTAGTGACCTCATTGAGTAAGCTATAAAAATGAAAATTTATGCTCATATAAACTATAAAAATGAGAACCTATGCATGAACATTTACACAGTTTTATTCTTAATTTTCAAAACCTGAGGAAACAAATATCCTCAACAGATAACTAAATTGATATATCTATACAAAAGGAATTCTGCTCAACAAAAAAAGTAATGAACTGTTGATACACTTAACTATTTAGACAAATATAAAGGACATTAAACTGAGTGACAAAAGCTAGTCATAAATGTTTATACTGTATGATTCCAATTATGTGACATTCTTGAAGTCAAAACATAATTTTTGAGAAAAGATGAGTAGTTGCCGAGATAGGGGAAAGAATAACTATAAAGTATGAGACAGTTTTATTTTTTGCCATAATGAAACTATTCCATATTCTAGTTGTGGTTCTAATAACATGAATCTAAAAATCTGTTAAAGTTTGCAGAATTATATGCCATTAAAAAGTCATTTTTAACAAATAATAAATATTTAAAAATAAAAATATTATATAAATGAAAGATGATGCCATAAAATTTCATAAGACAGAATTGTCACACTTTTATTTTTAAAATCCATTGCAATTCAAAGAATTCTGAGTATTTAGATTACTTTAGCATTTTCTATGTTTTGGGAAGGATTTCTACTTTAATAGTTGATTATTGTTTAAATTAGAGAAATAATGTTTGTTTAACATAAGCTTTTACCATTTAACTTTACAATACCTACAACTTTGAGCATCACATTTGTTTCTTTCATCATTTTTCTTTCAAGTTGTGTATATTAAATATGCTACTTATATGTGAAAACAATTTAGTACTCTTCACAATGTCCTATAAAATTTTAATATTGGGATCTCTAAAATATGGATTTCCATATTTTCAACACCATGGTATTCAGATGACAGTTGAAAGGTTACAGGGAAATTTCTTAAAGTTATGTTTTTTTTAAATTGCAGAAATTTGAAAATTTCTAATACTTTGCTTATACTAAGGTTTACAGTGGCTGTGTCCAACCTGTAACCTGTGGGCCACATATAATGCAGGACAGCTAATGGTGTGGCTCTGTGAGATCATGAACTTTTAACAATATGTAATTTTTAATGATTTTTAAAGACTCAGTTATGCAGTCTTTGAGCATGGATTGTATATAAAACAAGAGAAGGCTGTCTAGATGAGGACACAGTGCACTGGCAACTGCCTCCTGCACCTGCCACACAGTTAGTCCAGTACAATCTGTGTGCAACAGATGTTATATGTACTTGGATAATACAGTAAGGGAAACAAAGTAATTACTGATAATAAAACTTAAATGTACCTACTTGTATGTAAGCCTGTAAAGAAAGCATTTATTGTATATTTTATTCATTATTAAACTTGGGCTTGTGTTATTTTGTTAAATATTTTAATAAATTAAAATCAATTAAAATAATTTTTTAGCAGCTGTGGCATAGGTAGGAAGCACAAAAATATATCAAACAGATTTTTGCCTGTGGTATTATAATTACATACACAAAATTGCTAGTATTGGAATGTTGAAATAAAAATATTAAAAAGGGAGGTGGAGCTAAAGATGGTGGATCAGTAAGCAGCAAAATATAGAGCCTCCCTGAGAGAAACAACTCAGATGCCAGAATAAAACATCCTGGAGAGGACCAGACAGAGGGAGATGGATCCTCTTGACCTAAAAAGAAACCAAAGGGAAAAGAGCTGGTTAAACACATGGTCCTGGGGCTACCATCAGAGCAGCTCTGATTAGTGGCCATGGTGCTCTCACTGGAGCTACCCAAATTCATGGTCCCAGTGCACTAAGTCAAGTCGCCAAGCCCAACAGAGAATGGAGCTGCGTGAAGACCTGCACTAACCCGTGGTGAGTGCTTGGAATAAGACCCTCCCATGGGAAAGGGGCAACCAACTGGACAACATGTTGGAATCAGGCAGGACAGGCATGAACAAGGAATGGCAGTGACTTTAGTTGGTTGCTCTCTACCCAGAGCAGATTGGTGGGATCTGCTTGGCCTGGGTCATGCCCATGGCCAGGACTCAATAAGTTGTCCCTAACTGATTCCATATGTGTGGCCTACACTAACATGGTAAAGGCCCCTGCTGGTTGACTGGCTCAGAGGAGAGGGGCCAGCATATGCCAACCCTGCTTGTACCTCAATGACCAACAGCAAACTGGAGAGGACAGAAATCCCTAGCCAGCATGCTTCAGAAGAACCATAACCAGCAAGGAAAGGGGCTGAGACCTCCACTATATACCTGTATGGAAGAAACCAAAAACATGACGAGAAAGAAATAAGAAAAATCTCCCAGCCCCCAACCCTGTGAATATTGATCCAGGAGAGGTAAAAACAGGAGATATTGAGGGGAGGAAACATGCAATATCAGACACAGCATCAGCAGACATAAAGAGATATCTTCATGACATCATAGATGAGCTCAAAACTGAAATATTAATTCAAGTGAAATATTAATTCAAGATATAAGAAGATTAATAAAAGAAATGCTAAGCACCTTTCAAGAAGAAACAGAAGAATGGAGGAACACAAAAAAAGAGAGAAATGTTTGATGAAGAATATAAATAAAACGTAGAATACATGAAACAGATTCAAAGAGATTACCAGGAAATTAAAAACTCCAGCAAAAGCTGGAAAAATAGCCTGACAGAAAACAGAGATAGATTTAAAAAACTTGAAGACAGGTTTGCAATGTCTGGCTGTGAAAGAAAAGATCTCTTAAAAATAACAAGGAAACAGGCTGTAACAATACAAAGGCTTAAGAATAAAAAATGTGAGTGAAGAATCAAGGGTAACAACAAATGAAATATAAAAGCTATTCACAGAAATAATTAAGGAAAACTTCCCAAGCATAGGAAAAGGAAATGATACTCAGATGTATGAGGCATAAAGAACTCCAGCCAGCTACAACCAAAGCACAGCTACACCCAGACATATAATAATCAAGATCTCAGAAGTTCATAACAAGAACAGAATATTAAAAGCAGTCAGAGAAAATAAACACATTTCCTATAAAGGAAAACCCATCAAAATCACAGCAGACTTCTCAACACAAACCATCAAATCAAGAAGAGCTTGGAGTGAAGTATTCCAAGCCCTGAAAGAAGATAACCTCCAATGCAGATTGATGTACCCTACAAAACTGTCTCTCAAAATTAATGGAAAAACAAGATGCTTCCATGACAATAAGGTCTACTATTTTTTCTTAAGCTGAGGTTTATCAAGTGTATGTTAAAATAAGATTGTAAAAAGAAATGCATAATCAATGTTCAGGATTTTTATTATATATATTTATGTATAATGTATGATAATATTATGTATAATATTATCCTTTGGGATTATCTTAAAAGTTCCTAATTGCTTTTTCTCAATGTTTTACTTTTAGAAAGACAGACAACTAATGAACAGTTCACAGAGATACAATAAATTGTTTGCAGACCAGTTATCAGTCATCATTCCCATACTTTGCATAACAATGACCTAAAAATAGTTTCTTACTGAATTTAGGTAAGAAACTCAAATAGTAAGTTTGAGAAAAAAAAAACAACAGAAGCTGGATGTCTTTAAACCTGGTTGTGTGATGTAAGGGACTTCAGAACTGGCTAATTATCACAAATGTTTTTGTTTATAAAAAAGCCTAAGAGTGGTCAACTTAATATTTAAAACTTGCTTGGTCAGATGCTAAAAAAAAAAGATTTTTCAATAATTTAATGATCAATTTGTAAAAACTAATGAGACCTAGGCACAATCAGCAATGCTTTTTTGGAAAGCAAGTCTCATCATACCAATGTAATATACCTCTGTCACAGTCCATATAATAAGTTGCAAAGTAATACTCCAGTTTTAAAAAGTTTTTTTATTTAAACAAAAAAGAAAGAAAAATAAGACAAAACAGAAAAAAGGGTAGAATACAGAATTTCATAGAAAAATATTAACATTAAGAAATTACTAGTTGATAAGTTACATGTTGTCTTCTTAGAAATAGTTGTTCAAGTTACAAAATCAAAGCATAACAAGTAGACACTCAAACACTGACAATGCAAAGTGGTTTGTTCAATGATCTAATGGAAACTTAGTAATATGATCATCTATTTTACACACTTGAATATCCATATAGTTATATACTTTAGAATGCTTTCCATCCCTTTCATTTTTACAGTATCTATTATGTATTTGGGGTCTTATTACTCTTTCAGTTTTTATTATTTTTTTACACTAGAGAGACAATGGTGATATTTACAAATGTGAGACATTTATTTCACTTATGAGGATAGTCTCAAGTTGCTTCTATTTACCTATAAAGGCCTCAAGATCATCCTTTTTATAGCTGAGTAATATTCCATTGTATAAAAAACAGTTTTTTTGTGTGTTGTGTTTCCTACACTCTAAGATAACATAAAGTATTAGTAACGTAAAGTATTTTAACCCTAAATATATCTCTACTGGACTTCCAGGAAAATTGCACAGTGATGAGCAGCAGGAAAACAGCTGCTCTGAAATTTGGTGTCTAGATGCTGGACTATAACAATGTGAGGAAGAAAAGAAGGAGGCAAGTGGGTTCCCAGGATCTGGTAAGGATCTGAAACAAGAACTGAAGCCCATGGAAAAAGCAAAGCAGAAAAAGGAGGTGGCAAGTGGCACTTTCTCTAGGAAACCTTACTCAGTGCTCAGGAAGGGCAGCTCAAACCTGCAGATGCATGACTACTAACACCCTAAAAGCCTCCACAAAAAACACACCAGTGGAACAAAGCAGTGAATGGAGTGGACTGCAGCAGCTGGTAGATTATTTGGATTCAGATGTCCCACAGGAGAGGGCAATTGCCCAATAGCCATCTTGGATAGAAGCCAACTGAGCTTGGAATTTAGAGAAGCTGCAGGCTGACTCCATCTAGCAGTTTTCAGTGCCAGGTGTGGCATAACCATGTTGAAGTCAGCAGGAGGTCAAAGAGCTGAGTTCAAGCCAGCAAGGGGCCAAGTTCAAGCCAGAAAGAGGCACACAGAGTATTGCAGGCTGAATAAATTGAGTTCCACCTCACTGCCAGAAACCAAGCTGAACTTCAAGGGAACTAAAAATGCAGGCTTGCTGGGATTATCCACTCCCATAAATATAAAGCAGGCTTTATAGGATTAAGCAACATGGACCTGAGCTCTGTCCACCCACTCTATCTACCAATGACAGCAGAGACATGCTCTGAAGTAGACATCCCCCCCTTTTTCTTCTTGTTTGTTTTTCTTGATTGTTCTTTTTTATAAATGTGAACATTGTTTCTAGTTTTCTTGTTGATCTGTTCTATTCTTGTTTTTATTTCTTCCTTTTCTCTTTCCCTGTTGTCTTCTTTACCAGTTTCTCAAAGTTCACGCAATCTTCTTTTGTCTTCCAGTCTGGTTTCTAATCTTTTCCTCCTCTTCAATTTCTCTATTTGCCCACTCTAAACCTTTTAAAATTTTCTCCCCAGAGAGAAAATTCACCATATTGAAAGCATACTTTATAAAATTTTTGATTTGTTTTAGATTGTTATATAACCATAAATACAGTTCATATTGTTAAAGGTGGCAAATTAATAGTTACCACAGTTAGTCATTTTCTAAGCTGCATTTAATGCTATTGTTGTTGCTGATTGTACTGCTTTTTCCATGGTGACATAATTGTTCTAATCAGTTGTTCTTCCCCATATGCCAAGACCAATACTGCCTAAGGGTCATAAACAATACTATAGACCAGTGTCAATGAACCAGGGGCTAGACCAAATAGGCAGCAAATTCTCATCCCCATTAAATTGAAGGGGAAAAATCCTGCAACAGACTCAAAACACAAAAGCCTGTTACACCTATATGGAAGCCATTTCTGAAAAGTAGTCATTTTCTAAGGGATCTATATACTATAGCAATGTAGCTACCTCTCGCATGCAATTTACAAGTATTGACCTAAGAACTAAGAAAGAAAGAAAGAAAGAAAACACTTAAGCAAGATGCAGTAATAGACTTTCAGTTCACCAAAGGCAAAACCAGGGAGCAATGAAGTAGAACAATTTGAAAGCCATCTGCCTGGACTCTCTGAAGTGGTAATCATAGAAGTAGCAAAGTAGATTAATGAGGCTCTAGAAACAAATCAAATAAAAAATAATCTCTCAGATACCTATACAGTCCATGCACATAATGAAAGAAATACTTAGTGACTCTACAGCAGATATAGATTAAAAAAAAGAAGAGGAGTTTAAGAAAATGATGGAAACCATGAATGCCCAACATAGAAAGGAAATGAGATGCATAAAACAGATTCAAACATATCCAGGAAATTAAAAACTCCATTGAAATTATATGCAGCAGAATGATCCAATGTGAGTTCAGAATATCAGATATAGAAGACAGGATTGTGGATAGCAATCACAAAAAAGTATTTCTTAAAAATAGCAAGGGGCCATAAGAAAACAATCAACCAGCAGCTGATGATACAAAGAAGAACAACATAAGATTAACTGAAGTAAATGAAAAAGCAGGAGAGAGGGAAAACCACATTTTAAAAAAACCTGTTCACAGATATCATAGCAGAAAACAATTTGACATACAGATAAGTGAAGCATATAAGAACTCTTTTTAGCCATGATTGAAAAAAATCTAATGAAAGCATATAAAAATCAAGGTCCTACAAATTCAACATAAGAACAGAATATTAAAAGCTGTTAGAGAAAAGAAACAAATTATCTGTAAAGGAAAGCCCATCAGGGCTGAGTATATAGCTCAGTGGCAAAGTACCTGCTTGGCAAGCACAGGGTCACAAGTTCAGTTCCCAGTAACAACAACAACAACAAACCATGAACACACACACACACAAGGAAGCCCAACAGAATCAAGCCAGACTACTAAATACAAACCCTCAAATTAGTTGGAGCTCTGAGTGAAGTATTTCAAGCCCTAAAAGAAAACAACCTCCAACTCAGATTGATGTACCTCACAAAACTATCTTTCAAAATTGATGGAGAAATAAGATAATTCCAAGACAAGTACATCTGAAGAAATTCATGACCACTAAACCAGCACTCTACAATGTTCTGAAAGGCATCCTAGAAAGAGAGAATGAGGGTTACAATTTCATGAACTTCAACAGAATGAATCCACCAGGCAAGACAAATAAAGAGAGAAGAAATAAAGGGAACCAACAACAGGAAACATGACAGGAATAAGTTAATACATACCAGTTACAATCATCAATGTAAATGGTCTCAATTTACCAATCAAAAGAAACAGCATGGTAGAATGGACCAAAAAACAAGATTGAACAATATGGTGCATATAAGAAACACAGTTAATTAAAAAAATTTATAGACTGAAAGTCAAAGGATAGAAAACAATACTCCATGCAACAGGAACCCAAACAAAAGAAGGCCATAGCTATCCTATTTGTAGACACAGTGAATTTCAAGCTAAGACTAAGAGACAAAAAGATCACCACAGCCTTGTAAGGGGAACAATCCAAGAGGAAGAAATAACAATCATAAGTGAATATGCAACAAAAATCAGTACAGTGAACTATACAAAACATAAATTAATGGAAATGAAAAATCAAATAAGCCCTAATAAAGTTGTTGTGGGGGACATCAATACCTCGCCATAACAAATAGATCAACCACAGGAAAAAAAATCAACAAAGAAATATCAGAACTGAACCAAACTTTTGAACAAGTGAACTTAGTAGATGTCTATAGAGTGTTCCACCCCACAGAATCAGAATACACATCTTTCTCAGGTGCATGCAGAACATTCTCCAAAACACAAATTAGCTTATAGAACATGCTTAAGTAAATGCAAAAGAGCTGAAATTATCCCATGGATATTATCAAACATAGTGCAATGGAATTATAAATCAATGGCAAAAGAAACCACAAAAACTTCATAAACACATGGAAATTAAATAACACTGCCTGAACAACCAGTGGGTCACAGGTAAAATTAAAGGAGAAAGCAGCAAGTTTCTACAATTAAATGATAATGCCACTACAACATACTGAAACTTATGAGACACAATGAAAGCAGTCCTGTGAGGGAAATTGTCTTGGTAACTTTTCTCTCATTGCTGGAACAAAATACCCAACATCCAAAATTAAGGAAAGAAAGGTTTATTTAGCTTACAGATTATGGAGGTTTCAGTCCATAATCAGATACCCGGTGGCATAGCAGAGGCACAATAGCTCATGGCATTGGAAGATAGCCAAAGCATGAAAAGTAGAAAGGAAGGTGTATAGAAAAAAGACTCTTTCTGTCCCTTATATTGTATGCAGGTCACATCCACCCTAGAGTAGGTATAACACTCACACCCATAATCCAAGCACTGGATTATGAATCAATCACAAATTCTAGAAGCCTGCCCCTGTGGCTGCACAAGGCCTTGGGGGGACATCCAGACACAACTACAGCATAAGTTTATAGATCTGAGTACCCATATCAGGAAAGTACAACAAGCCAAACAAACAATTTAATGTTGAAACTAAAGCTTCTAGAAAAGAAGAGCAAGTCAAACCAAAAACCCATGCAAGGGAGGAAATTATAAATATCAGAGAAGAAATTAATGCACTGGAGACTAAGAAAATAATACAAAGAATAAATGAATCAAGGAGTTGGTTCTTTTAAAGATTAAATAGACAAACTCTTAGCCAGTCTTATGGAAAAACAGGAAAGAAAAGACTCAAATCCATGCAATTAGGGATGAAAAGGATGAAATCACAACGAATCCTGCAGAGATCCATAAGATCATCAATACCTACTTCAGGAACCTGTATCATAATAAATTGGAAAACACAGAAGTGGACAGATTCTTAGACATATATGAATTACCAAAGCTTCATCAAGAAGATATAAAAACTCTAAATGAACCAGTATTGGTCAATGAAACGAAAGATGCAATTAAAAACCTAGCAACAGAACTTAGCAGAAGCTTGCATCTGGGGAAAGCTGCCCGGAACCTCTATTGTGGGCCTGCCCTGCCACTGGGCACTTAGCAGAAGCCCGCATCAGTGGTAAGCTGCCTGGAACCTCCACTGTGGGCCTGCCCTCCCACCAGGAAATTAGCAGAAGCCTGAATCAGGCTAAGCTGCCTTTAACCTCCACCATAGGCCCACCCTGCCACCAGGAACATCAACGAGGCCTGCTCAAGACTGAAAACTGCCCTGGGCTGCTTTAGGAGGGCCTGCCCTCCAACCTGGAACATCAGAAGACCTCAGCAGGCTCCAGTTAGTGTGAAAAAAATTTGGAACTTTGCTCCCAGGCAGCGAACCTTGGACTACAGTGGATTAAATGTATCAGTGTGGAGAGTATGCCCCTAAAATAGAGGTGTAAAGTGGATAAATAGGGCCAGTAGTAAAACCCCGTCCAACTAAGACTTTGGTGAGTCTGAAAAGAGTGTGTGTGATCCCCTCCTACACATAGAAAACATCAGGCAGAGTGAAAATGACAAAACAAAAAAGCAAAATGCAGTCTCAAACATATAGTTCACCAGAAGCAAGTATAGGAGACATTGAAATGGAGGACCCCAAAAGTAACACACCAGGAATCTCTGAAAAGATAGCAAGTGTAATAAAAAAAACAACTGCATCAGGCTATAGAGGAAATCAAATTAGAAGTACTCTCCCATGTAAAGATAGAAATAACAACATTGGTAAAGGAGTTGTTGAATGCAGCTAAAGAAAAACTAGAGAAAAAAGTACATGAGCATGGGAAACTGATTGAAACTTTGAATGAACAATATAGAAAACAAGCAGAATTCATGAAACAAACTCAAAGAGACATCCAAGAAACAAAAAATTCTATTGAAAGTGTGCAAAATTGCCTAAAGGAAGCTGAGGATAGGATTTCAGACCTTGAGGACGGGATCACAGTTAGTGATCAGGAAAGAACTTTTAAAAATAACAAAGCAGCATGAAATGATAATCCAGAAGCTTCATGATGATGCCAAGACCAAAAATATAAGATTAATGGGCATTAGCGAAGATACAGGAGTGCAGGCAAATGATATACATAAGGTATTTACAGAACTAATAGCAGAAAATTTCCCAAACATGGAGAAAGAATCTGATATGCAGATAAGTGAGGCATATAGAACACCAAACAGTCACAATCAACATAAATCTACACCCAGACACATAATAATTAAGATCTCAGACATACAGCATAAAAACAATATTAAAAGCTGTCAGAGAAAACACACAACTCAACTATCAGGGAAAGCCCATTAGAATCACGGCAGACTTTTCAGCACAAACCCTCAAGTCAAGAAGATCTTGGAGTGAGGTATTTCAAGCCCTGAAAGAAAACAATCTTCAACCCAGACTGATATACCCAGCAAAACTTTCATTCAAATTCAATGGAAAAACAAGATAACTTCCATGACAAAGAACAACTGAAGAAATTCATGTCCACCAAACCAACCCTAGAAAGAGCAATGAAGGACATACTAGACAGAGATAAAAATGAACACAATCCCCAAAACAACAACAGAAAGAAATGACCAGGTAGGATAAGCAATTAAATAAGAGGAAAAGCAAAAAGAAACAACTGGAACATAACATGGTAAAGTTGAGCCAGTACATATCAGTGCTATCCATAAATATAAATGGCCTCAATTCACCTATCAAAACAAATAGATTGACAGAATGGATCAAGAAACAGGACCCCACAATATGCTGTATACAAGAAACACATCTGACCCAAAAGGAAACTCATAGATTAAAAGTCAAAGGATGGAAAACAGTATTCCATGCAACAGGAACCCAGAAAAAAGCAGGGCTAGCTATTCTATTTGCAGACAACATGAACTTCAAACCTAAATGATTAAAAGAGATAGAGAAGGTCACTACATACTTATTAGTGGTAAAATTCAAGAGGAAGAACTAACAATTATAAATACATATGAACCAAATACAGGAGCACCCAACTATATAAGACAGATACTAATGGACATGAAAAACCAAATACACAAGAATACAATTATAACAGGAGATCATAACAGCACATTGTCAAAAAGAGATAGATCAACTAGACAAAAAGTCAGCAAAGAAATAACAGAACTAAAACATACCTGTGAGCAACTGGACTTAGTAGATGTTTACAGAGTGTTCCACCCAACCACATCAGAATATACATTCTTCTCAGCTACACATGGGACATTCTAGACCATATATTATCCCATAAAACATTCTTAAGTAAATGCAAAGGTATTGAAATCATACATGCATAGTATCTGACCATAGTGCACTGAAATTGGAAATTAATGGCGAAAGAAATTGTAAAACCTACATAAATACATGGAAATTAAACAATAGCCTTTTGAACAACCAGTGGGCTACAGATGAAATTAAAGAGGGAATAAAACAATACCTACAATTCATTGAAAATATAGAAACAACATACTGTAATCTGTGGGATGCAAGGAAAGCAGTCTTAAGATGGAAATATATAGCAATAAACTGTCATATTAAGAAAACAGAAAGAGCACAAATAAACAACCTAATGCTCCATCTCAAGTGTCTAGAAAAAGAAAAGCAAGCTAAACCCAAAGCTCGTAGAAAAGAGGAAATTTGTAAAGATTAGAGCAGAAATCAATGCAATTAAAACTAAAAAAAAATACAAAGAATTAATGAATCAAAAAGCTGTTTTTTGAGAGAATCAACAAAATTGACAAACCCCTAGCTAACCTTATCAAGAGAAAGAAAGAAAAAACTAAATTCATGCAATAAGAACTGAAAAAGGAAGAAATTACTGCAGAGCCCATGGAAATTCAAAAGATCATAAATACCTACTTTGAAAATCTCTACTCACATAGAGTGGAAAACACAGAGGAAATGGACAGATTTCTAAAAACATATGAATTACCAAAGCTCAACCAAGAAGATATAGCAATTTTTAACAACCCAATATCAACTATTGAAATTGAAAATGTAATTCAAAACTTACCAACAAAGAAAAGCCCAGGTCTGGATGGATTCACAGCTGAATTCTAGAAGAAATTTAGAGAAGATTTGATGCCAGCACACCTTAAACTCTTCAATGAAATTGAGAAAAAAGCAATCCTTCCTAAATCATTCCTGGAGGCAAGTATTACTCTGATACCAAAAGCAGAGAAAGATGCAACCAAAAAAGAGAATTATAGGCCAGTCTCACTAATGAACATTGATGCAAAGATTCTCAACAAAATACTGGCAAATAGAATGCAGCAAATCATCAAGAAGATTATACATCATAACCAAGTGGGGTTCATTTGAGGAATGCAGGGATAGTTAAACATATGCAAATCAATAAATGTAACACACCACATCAACAGAGCCCAAACAAAAACCACATGGTTATCTCAATAGATGCAGAAAAATCTTTTGATAAAGTCCAACATGTGTTCATGATAAAAACCCTTCAGAAACTCAGAATACATGGTGTCTACCTCAACCTTATAAAGGCCATCTATGACAAACCAACAGACAACATTATACCAGATGGACAAAAACTGAAAGCTTTCACTTTAAAATCAGGAACAAGACAAGGATGTGTACTCTCACCACTCCTTTTCAACATAGTTCTGGAAACACTAGCCAGGGCAATCAGACAAGAGACAGAAATAAAAGGAATAAAGATAGGAAAGGAAGAAGTTAAATTATCACTATTTGCAGATATCACTATACTCTATATAGAAGACCCAAAAAACTCCATTAAAGACTAATAGAGGTAATAAACAAGTTCAGTAGTGTAGCTAGAGACAAAGTCAGTGCTCAAAAATCAATAGCATTCCTGTACACAAAAAACTCACTGAGAGAGAAATTATGGAAATATCGCCCTTTACAATAACATCTAAAAAAATGAAATACTTAGGAATCAACCTAACTAAAAATGTAAAAGACCTATATGCTGAAAATTATACTATGCTGAAAAAGGAGATTGAAGAGGATATTAGAAAATGGAAGGATATTCCTTGCTCTTGGCTAGGAAGAACCAACATTGTGAAAATGGCTATACTCCCAAAACTGTTATACAGATTTAATGCAATCCCAATCAAAATACCATTGATATACCTCACAGATCTAGAGAAAACACTCCTAAAATTCATCTGGAAACAGAAGAAACCTAGAATAGCAAAGGCAATTCTAGGCAACAAAAGCAAGGCAGGAGGCATCTCAACTCCTGACTTGAAACAGTACTATAAAGCCACAGTGATAAAATCAGCTTGGTACTGGCAAAGAAATGGAACAGAATTGATGGAACAGAATAGAAGATGCAAGCACAACTACAAAGACACTCAGCCACTTGATATTTGACAAAGTGGCTAAATATGTCCACTGGAAGAAGGATAGTCTCTTTAATAAATGGTGTTGGAAAAACTGGCTCGCTACATGCTGAAGACTAAAACTAGATCCATGCATATCACCATGCACAAAACTAAAGTCTAAATGGATCAAAGACCTCAATATTAAATCAGAAACACTAAAGCTACTGGAAGACAAGGTAGGTAGAAGTCTAGGAGACATAGGGGTAGGCAAAGAATTCATGAACCAAATGCAAACTGCATGGGAAATACTTCAAAGAATCAACAAACGAGATCTTACATTATTGAAAAGTTTCTGCACTTCAAAGGAAATCACCAACAGAGTGAAAAGAAAACCAACAGAGTGGGAAAAAATTTTAACCAGCAACCCTCAGACAAAGGACTTGTGTCCAGAATATATAAAGAATTGAAAAACATCAAGCCCCCCAAATTCAAAGACCCACTCCAAAAATGGGCATCTGAGATGAACACACAGTTCTCACAGAAAGATATACAAATAGCAAATAAATACATGAAGAAATGTTCGCCATCACTGGTTATTCGAGAAATGCAAATTAAAACAGCACTGAGATTCCACCTTACTCCGGAAAGAATAGCTGCCATCAAGAAATCAACTGATAACAAATGTTGGCTAGGCTGCGGGGAAAAAGAAATGCTGCTCCACTGTTGGTGGGCATGTAGACTGGTGCAACCATTATGGAAATCCACATAGAGAATTCTCAGAAGACTAGGATTGGAAGCCCCATTCAATCCAGCTATTCCCCTCCTGGGTATTTTCCCTGAAGAACTGAAAAGTTCATATCACAGTGATATATGTGCACCCATGTTCATAGCTGCACAATTTGTGATAGCTAAATCCTGGAAACAACCAAGATGCCCATCAACTACAGAGTGGATGAAAAAGATGTGGAATTTTTATACAATGGAATATTACTCAGCTATAAAAAATGATGATCTTGAGGCCTTCATAGGCAAATGGAGACAACTTGAGACTATCCTCATTAGTGAAATAATTAAGAATCATATTTATAAATATATTGTGTCTCTAGTGTAAAAAGTAAATAAGAACTACAAGAGTAATAAAACCAAAATGTGTAATTGCTATTGTAAAAAAGAGAGGAAAAGAAAGTGCTCTAAGGGATATAACTGCATGTAAGTTTGAGTGTGTAAAATAGATGACCATATTGCTGAATCTTTGTTGGATCTTTGAGCAAAACTGTTTGTAGGCTGACTGTTTGAATATTTACTATGTACCCTTTAACTTTGTAACTTGAACAACTACATCCAAGATGATAATACATAATTTACAAATTACTGATTTCTTAGTGGGGCTTTTTCTCATTCCCTTTTTTCTTTCTTTTAGAATTCTGTATTATTGCTATCCTTTTTTGTTTTTTTTTCTTTTTTTCTTCTCTTTAAATAAAATTTTAAAAATGTATAATTGCTATTCTAAAAAAAAGAGGAAATAGGAAGTGCTATAAAAGATATAGCTGCATGTATGTTTAGATGTGTGGGACTGATGACCATATTTCTAGGTTCTTGTTGGACTGTTGAACAGATCTGTTTGCACTCTCACTGCTTTTGTGCCTACTATGTGTGCTTTAATACTGTAACTTGAATAACTATTTCTAAAAGAACAATGTATAATGTATCAACTAGTGATTTCTCACTATTTATCTTTGTTTCTTGAAATTCTGTAATATTTCTACCTTTTTCCTGTTTTTTTTCTCTTTAAATAAAAAAATGAAAAAAAAGAGGAAATAGGAAGCGCTATAAAAGGTATAGCTGCATGTATGTTTAGGTGTGTGGGAGTGATAACCATTTTTCTAGGTTCTTGTTGGATTTGTTGAATAGATCTGTTTGCACTCTCACTGCTTGAGTGTCCACTTTGTATGCTTTAATTTTGTAACTTGAATAGCTATTTCTAAAGGAACAATATGTAATTTATCAACTAGTGATTTCTTATTGTTTATCTTCTTTTCTTGAAATTCTGTAATATTTCTACCTTTTTCCTTTTTTTCTCTCTTTAAATTAAAAAAAAACTACAAAAAAAAATGTCTGAGTGCAGAGGGCGAGAACTATCCATGATTCCTGAGCTCTGCATCATGTTGGAACTAGAGGCACTGGGAGAACAGGCAGCCAGCTCACCGCCCTGGTAAGCAGCTGGGGGCCTGCTGGTACACAGGCTAAGACATTGATCCATTCCCCTCCCTGCCATTAGCAAGTGGGCACCAGCAGTCTGAGTATCT
Source organism: Hydrochoerus hydrochaeris (assembly GCA_004027455.1). NCBI lineage: Eukaryota > Metazoa > Chordata > Mammalia > Rodentia > Hydrochaeridae > Hydrochoerus > Hydrochoerus hydrochaeris. Next base: position 6,048 of record PVLA01015270.1, on the reverse strand, counting down.
CTTGGGAGGATGAACATATGCAGCGTGGCAAGCAAGGGGGATTTCCTTCTACCATCTCTTTGAAGGCAAATATTTTTATCACTGTTTTGCTCAGTTTTGATTAATGGTACTGCTCTGTTCAATATTCTGTTTTAAAAGTTTGATGTTTCCTTCCATTTTGCTCTACTTGATTGAAAGAACAGCTAATGTGAACAGAAAGGGATGTGCCTATTGCTGTTGTCCTGGTGACCTGCTGTGAGGTTCTATGCCAGTTTCACTGCATTGCAGTTGCATGGGTTTGTTCTGTCTTATTCTGCTGTATTTTGCTACCTTCAAAAAAAAAGTACATAACAAAGTAACAAAATACCCCCAAAAAACTCCCAACTCCACCAAAGCCGATCCACGGGGCATGGATGAGGAGAAACTCAAAAGCAAGGCAACAGAATAACATAAGGTGATTAAAAAGTAAATAACAACAACAAAACAAGTCAGTAAGGTACTGAGCAACCTGAAACAGGATATAACTAAACAGATAATGGACTTAAAAAGCAAAAGGAAGAAAGTGCTCTAGAGGATATGGCTGCATGTATGTTTAAGTATGTAGGATTGATAACCATGTTGCTAAGTTGTTACTGGATCATTTAACTTCTTTGCAGTCTCACTGTTTGAATGGCCACTTTGTAGGCTTTAATTTTGTAACTTGAACAACTATGTCTAAGAAGACAATATGTAATTTATCAACTAGTGATTTCTTAGTGTTTATTTTTTTCTGAAATTCTGTATTGTTTCTATCCCTTTTTCTATTTTGCTTTTTTTCTCTTTAAATAAAATTTTTTTAAAATGTCAAAAAAAAAAAAAAACCAGCAACAAAGCAAAGCCCAAGCCCTGACAGATTCACTGCTAAATTATACAGAAATTTAGAGATGACCTCACGCTGCTACTTCTCAAGCCCTTTAATGAAATTAAAAAGCAAGTAATACTCCAAAATTCATTCCTGGAAGCAAGCATTACCCTAATTCCAAAACTAGAAAATGATCTAACCATAAAAAAGAGGCATATAGGCCAATCTTCCTAATGAAAAATCCTCATTAAGATACAGGAAAACAGATAGCAACAAATCATCTAAAAGATTATACAACATGACTAAATAGGACATACCAGGGATGCAGGGATGGTTTAACATATGCATATCATTAAATATAATACATCATATAAACAGTCAAGGACAAAAACCATATGACCATATCACATGCAGAAAAAGCATTAAACACCCATTCATGAAAAAAACTCTACAAAATATTGGGATAGCTCATCTTTATCTCAATATCATATACACCATATGACAAACCAACAGCCAACGTCATACTAAATGGACATCAACTGAAAGCTTTCAGTTTAAAATCAGGAATAAGACAATGATGTGTACTATAACCACTCTTATTCAATATAGTTCTAGAAATATTACCCATACCAATTAGACAAGAGAAAGAAATGAAATGATGATAGGAACAGGTGTTAAATTATCATTATTTGTGGATGTCATGGTACTGTACCTAGAAGACTCCAAGATTTTATAGCCAAACTCAGTACCACACTTGGATATAAATTCAACACTCAAAAATCAATAGGATTTCTATATACAAATCAAAAAAAAAAACTCACTAAGAGAAATCAGGGAAGCACTATCTTTCATAACAGCACCAAAAAATGAAACATTTGTGGAATCAATCTAACAAAGGAAATACAGGATCTCTACACTGAATACTACAGTACTCTGTGAAAGGAGATTGAAGATATCAAATTGGAAATCTATCCCTTGTTCTTGGCTAAGAAAAATGAATATAGTGAAAATGGCCAAATTTCCAAAATTATTATATGGATTTAATACAATTTCATTCAACATACCAATAGCACATCTCACAGAATTAGAAAAAAACAATCCTAAAGTTCATTTGGAACCAGAAAGAGACCTAAAATAGCAAAATCAATTCTAGGAAACAAAGGCAAGGCTGGGACTAGCACAATTCCTGATGTGAAATTATACTACAAAGCTACTGTGATTAAAAAAAAACAAAACGAAACTCACCCTGGTGTGGGCCAGGAGGAGAACCAGTGGCTCCCGAGATCTGGCCGTGGTGGAACATAGGTGGCTGCACAAGAAGGCAATTTGCCTGCCCTCTTGGTAAGCACCCCTGGTGTGGGCCAGGAGGAGAATCAGAGGCTCCCGAGATCTGGCCATGGTGGAACTTAAGTGGCTGCACAAGAAAGCAATTTGCTCACCCTTTTGGTAAGTGCCCTTGGTGTGGGCCAGCTGGAGAACAAGCAGCTTCCAAGATCCAGCCATGGTGGAACTTAGGCGGCTACACAAGAAGGCCATTTGCTCACCCTCTTGGTAATCGCCCATGGCATGGGCCAGGAGAACCAGCAGCTCCCAAGATCTGGCCATTGTGGAACTTAGGTGGCTGCACAAACAGGCCATTTGCCTGCCCTCTTGGTAAGCGCCCCTGGCGTGGGCCAGGAGGAGAACCAGTGGCTCCCAAGATCCGGCCATGGTGGAACTTAGGTGGCTGCACAAGAAAGCAATTTGCTCACCCTCTTGGTAAGTGCCCCTGGTACTTTCCAGGAGGAGAATCAGTGGCTCCTGATTCTGGCCATGGTGGAACTTAGCTGCACAAGAAAGCAATTTGCCCACCCTCTTAGTAAGCACCCATGCAATGGGCCAGGAAGAGCACCAGCAGCTCCCAAGATCTGGCCATGGTGGAATATAGGTGGCTCTACAAGAAGGCAGTTTGCCCACCCTCTTGGTAAGCACCCCGGTGCGGGCCAAGCTGGAGAACCAGTGGCTTCCGAGATCTGGCGATGGTGCAACTTAGGTGGCTACACAAGAAGGCAATTTGCCTGCCCTCTTGGTAAGCTCCCCTGGCATGGGCCAGCTGGAGAACCAGCAGCTCCTGAGATCTGGCCATGTTAGAACATAGGTGGTTGTATAAGAAGGCAATTTGCCTGCCCTCTGGTAATTGCTCCTGTCGTGGGCTGGGAAGAAAACCAGTGGCTCCTGAGATCCAGGCATGCTGGAACTTAGGTGGCTACACAAGAAAGCAATTCACCTGCCCTGTTGGTAAGCACCCCTGGTGTGGGCTAGGAGGAGAACCAGTGGCTCCCAAGATCTGGCCATGCTGGAACTTAGGTGGCTACACAAGAAAGCAATTTGCCTACCCTTTTGGCAAGTGCCCCTGGCATGGACCAGGAGGAGAATCAGTGGCTCCCAAGATCCAGCCATGGTGGAACTTAGGTGGCTGCACAAGAAGGCAATTTGCCCACCCTCTTGGCTAGCACCCCTGGAGCAGGCTAGGAGGAGTATCAGTGGCTCCTGAGATCTGGCCATGGTGGAACTTAGGCAGCTGCACAAGAAAGCAATTTCCCTGCCCTCTTGGTAAGTACCCCTGGCACGGGCCAGGAGGAGAACCAATGGCTTCTGAGATTGGGTCATGGTGGAACTTAGGTGGCTCCACAAGAAGGCAATTTGCCCTCCCTCTTGGTAAATGCCCCTGGTGCAGGCTAGGAGGAGAACCAGCAGCTCCCAAGATCTGGCCACAGTAGAACTTAGGTAGCTGCACAAGAAAGCAATTTGCCCACCCTCTTGGTAATTGCCCCTGGCACAGGCCAGGAGGAGAACCAGTGGCTCCTGAGATCCAGCCATTGTGGAATTTAGGTGGCTACACAAGAAAGCAATTTGCCCGCCCTTTTGGTAAGGACCCCTGGTGCAGGCCAGGAGGAGAACCAGTCAGAGTTCCTGTGAGCCTACTGACACGCCTGCTGAGAATCAAACATCTCCTCACCTCCCATCAGCAACTGGGGACACAGGTTCAAGCATCTCTTGGGAGGATGACCATATGCAATATAGCAAATATGGGGGATTTCCTTCTATCTTCTTTTTGAAGACAAAGGTTGTTTTGTTTTGTTATGATTGTTTTGCTCTATTCAATATTCTCCTTCAATTGGTTTTATAATGTTCTGGTTTTGGTTTGATTTTGCTATACCTAATTGACTGGACAACTATTGTGAAGATAACAAGATATACTATAGTACCTATTACTACTATACCAGTATCCTGCTGTTAAGTTCTCTACCAATTTCACTGCATTGTCTCTATTGGCTTTGTTCTGTCTTGTTCTGTTGTATTTTTACTACCTTCAAAATAAAATTTTTTAAAAAAGCAAAACTAAAAACAGACCCAAGGATCAATTCAACAGATCAGAAGCAGAAACAACTCCAAACATACTTAGCTACCATATCTTTAACAAAGGAACCAATCACTTTCACTAGATGAAAGATAGTCTTGGAGATGATAAAAAGATGGCAGATTGATAGGTAGCATGGTAGAGGGCCTCTCTGAGAAAAACAACTCAGATGCTAGAATTTAACACCATGGAGAAGACCAGACAAAAGAAGAGGGATAAAGGAGAGGGATTCTCACAACCCAGGAAGAAACTGAGGGAAAAGAAAGAAAGAAAGAAAGAAAGAAAGAAAGAAAGAAAGAAAGAAAAGAGGGAGAGAGTGGGTGGGGGGCTGGAGCTAGGTACACTGTCACTGGAGCTAGTCCTCCACTGTGCTAGGTAGAGGGCTGGAGCTGGACATGCTCCCATCGGACCTGGTCCCACACTGTGCTGGGCATGTCTTAGAATCAGGTGACTCACAGTCGAGCTGGGGTTGTGGTCCTGCCAAGATTGGGGGTTGGTGAGCCCAAGACCCTTGGCAGGAGGATGTACCACAACAAGGAGTGGAACCGGCCAGGTGAGCTGCGCTGATATGTGGTGAGTGCTGGGAACTGGGTCCTGCATAGGGAGTGACTGGCTAGATGACATATTGGAGTTGGGCAGGACAGGCCTGAACTGGAAACTGCACTGGCATCAATTGGTTGCTCCTGGCCCAAAGCAGACTGGTGGGATTTGCTTGGGCTGGGTCATGCCCTTGGTTGGGACCCAACAGCCAGGGACAAAACTGTCCCGAACCTGTGACATTCACAGGGCACAGACTAACATGCTGAAGGCACTCATTGGCTGACTGGCTCAGAGGAGAGGGGCCAGCCCACATTGCCCCTGTGTGCACCTCACAGATCAACAGCAAACTGGAGAGGGCAGCAATCCCCTAGACAGCATGCTTCAGAAAAACTATAAGCAATACAGAAAGGACCTGAGACCTCCACCATATACCTGTCTGAAAGAAACTAGAAACATGACAAGAGAAAGAAGGAAAAGTCTCTAGCCACTGACCCAGGGAAAATAAGTCCAGGAAAGACAAATACAGAAGAGATCAAGGGCAGCAAACATGCAATATTGGACACGGCCTCAAGGGAAATAAAGAAATACCTACTGTGACCTCATTGATGAGCATAAAACTGAAATTCTAACTCAAGTGAAGCAAGATATAAGAACATTAATAAAAGAAATGCTAAGCACTTCTCAAGAAGACACAGATGGAAGAATGAAGGAACCCCCCAAAAAGAGAGAAACCTTTGATGAAGAATATAAACAAAATTTAGACTACATGAAACAGATCAAAAGAGAATACCAGGAAATTAAAAACTCCATTGAAGGTTGGCAAAATTTCTTGACATAAACTAAAGATAGACTTTCAAAACTTGAAGACAGATTTGCAATGTGTGATTGCAAAAGGAAAGATCTCTTAAAAATAACAAGGAACCAGGAAGTAACAATACAAAGGCTAGAAGATGCAAGAGGATCTATAACTTAAGAATAAAAAACATGAGTGAAGAAGCAGGGGTAAATACAAATGAAATTAAAAGGCTATTCACAGAAATAATTAAGGAAAACTTCCCAAGCATGGGAAAAGGAAATTATATTCAGATACATGAGGCATACAGAACTCCAGCCAGCTACAACCAAAAGAGATCTACACCCAGACACATAATAATGAAAATCCCAGAAATTCATCACAGGAACAGAATATTAAAGGTGGTCAGAGAAAAGAAACAGATTACCTATAAAGGAAAACCCATCAAAATCACAACAGACTTCTTGACACAAACTATCAAATCAAGAAGAGCTT
>PVLA01015269.1:0-26145 GCA_004027455.1 Hydrochoerus hydrochaeris | reverse complement strand
TCCCATGGCAAAAACTGGATCAACACAATGCTGCCTCTTCCTTCTCATAGTAGAACAATGTAGGAGTAAAGAAATTCACAAAGTACATGCCAGCTGTCACATACTTCCTAAAGCACAATGAAGGGCAGAGGAGCAGCTGGGCCCTAAACGACCACAAGTAGGTCTCACTGGAAACAGCCAGCGATCTGCAATTGGGTGAACAGCCTTAGTGGGTAAAAATTCCTCACTATCAAAGGTGCTCAGACAGAGGCTGCAGGGCCACAGTGGGGCTGCTGGTACACGGTAGAAGGCTTGATTAGATGACCTGCAAGGAAATTCTAAACTTGCTATGCAGGCGGCAGCACCAGAAGAGACAGAACTTGCAAACTCAGCCATCCCAGGGAAAACCAAAGCAGAAGGCACTGCCCATCCAGGTGAGATAAGGACAAGGTGGCCATCATTAAAGCTAAAGGTCTGATCCAACCCCTTGGCCACCTATCATTTATTAAAGCAACTGTTTCGGTGAACCAGTTCAGGCTGGATTGGTACAAGGTTTCCCCTGTTCCCTCTCTAAAGAGGCCCTGGCTCCCTAGTGCTCACAGGAGAGATAGAAGAAAACCCTGATACACAATAGGCCCCAACTCACATACTTAGCCTGGAGCTTGCCCTTAGGCCTTGTGAGCCCCTCTGGACAGAAAGAGGATCTCTGGGGTGGGGGTTGGAGAAGCCAATCCTGGTCAGGCCAGAGGAACAGGTCCAGGTCAACAAGAAAAACGCAACAAGATGGCACTGTGACAGAGGATCCTCTGACAATAATTGGATCAATAGGGTGCTGCCTCTTCTTCATGGAAGAACAAGTAGGAGTAAAGAAATGTGGGAGGGTGAGAGGCAGTGGCAGTAGATACCTGTAATCTCAGGTGCATAAGATAGCAAATTGGAGATCAAATTTAGCAAGATACTGTCTCAAAATGAAAGGCACCGGCTATTACTGCTTTCTTCACAGTAGCCCACCACTCTTTCTCTGCCCTTTGCAGAGCCAGTTTTTTTCTCAATCTTCACTTTTATTTTCTCAAATAAAATGGGGACCTACTGCTTTTTGAAAATAAAGTAAAAGCTGGGCGTGGTGACTCACACCTGAAAATCCCAGCACTCGGGAGGCTGAGGCAGGAGGATCGTTGCGAGTTCAAGACAAGCCTGGGCTACAAAGTGAGCTCAAGGCCAGCCTGAACTGCATAGAGAGACCCTGTCTCAAAAAGACAAAAAAAAAAAAAGAAAGTAAAATCAATAAAAAGAGGCAGGGATGTAGCTCAGGGTTACAGCACTAGGAGATAGGACTCTGGGTTCAATCCCTAACATTAAAAGGGGGGGCTGGTGGGAGAGTGGGTTGCCCCCAAGAGATCCAAACTCATATCCCCAAAGCCAGGAGCACCTCTTACCCATGGCCTTTTACCTACTGCTGATCCCAATCAGAGTTTCCCTGCCCCAAGCAACCTGATCCTCTAGCCCCTACATTCATCAAAGGATGCACACCGGGCTGAAATCCTGGGGCCTGTCTTCACACCCTGAGGCCATCCAGCAGGGGTGCCCGAATGACCCAGGGCCCAGTAAAGGTGCTGTGTCAGCTGAGGCACCCTGCCCAAACCTGGCCGTGCTGTCTTAAGACAAAAGAATGTAACAGCAAAGTTGTTCTACCTGTGGTCTGGAACCTTCAGCAAGCTTAGCCTTGGCTGGCAGCCCCTCCAAGCAAGCTCCCAATGTCACCCTCACCCTCCACTTCCCTCATCCTGGGCAGCGCTGGCTAAGTGCAGGCTGAGGGCTGCTACAGAGCACATAATCCCTAAGACTTCCTGCCTCCTCGGAACCACCAGGGGCACTAGGAGTGAACCTGATAAACCCGTTCTGCGGGCTGCAGTGGGGGAGACGGTGGCTTGCTGGTGCTGCCTCTCACTCTAGATGCTCTTTCTGCCTCAGCACAGTGCTGGAGCTCTGGCAGGAACACTAACAGAATGGCAGCTGAAGACTTTGTACAGGAGATGCACTCTGTGGGCGAGAGGCTGCTGCTGAAGCTTCGAGGGCTGTCGCAGGCTGAGCCCGTGGAGCTGGTGGCCTTCTCCATCATCATCCTTTTCACAGGCAAGTAGGGGCACTCAGATTCTCCCCAGCACCCACCCCGTGGCTCTCTGGCATCCGGGAGAGGCTAGATCTTTTAGAGCAAACCTTTTAGAGCTTTCAGAGATGCATGCGTGCCATAGGTTCACCACCACTAGGTTAGACCACGGTGCTAGCTCGGGTGTTTGTGGGGTTGGCAGGTGTGCCCAGATGAGGAAGAAAAGCAGGGATCCCTCAAGGGATTTTTCCATATCCTCTGACACTGCCCATATAATGGGTAATGCTGGGAACTGGACCCAGCAGCAGTCAGATGTCAATCCGGGGATGAAGGGAGCCAAGCTTGGGCAGTAAAGGAGACACCGGGGAGGTCAGGGACTGGGACTGGCATGGAAATCGTCAATGTTCTCCATCAGACTCTTAGATCCTCTGACCACTAAACCAGACCTGGGGAGAAGGCCCTAGCACACCTCTAGGGGGGCTTCTTTGGAAAGAGGATAGGCACCCTTTCCCTTCAAGGGTCTGAAGTGCCCACACTCTCCCATCCTACAGCCACTGTTCTGTTGCTGTTGCTGATAGCCTGCAGCTGCTGCTGTGTGCACTGCTGTTGCCCTGAGCAGAGAGGCAGGAAGGTCCAAGTGCGGCCCATGACCTCGCCATGAGGGACGGTGGAGAAACCAGAAGACAAGCTGGAGACCGCCAGAGCCATGACACAGGCTGTCAGCCTGAGCCTGCGCTTCTTACCCCTCTGGACAAGGACACCCTAGCCTCAGCTCTGGTCCTGTCCAGGTGCCAGGACACTGGTACATGAAGCCTTATCAAGAAAACAAGGGCTGGTATAGGCCCTTTATCTGCTAGTGGACACTGGACACTGAGGACGAGCTGTTTCAGAATCAGTAAGCCACCTAAACTTTTTACAAAACAAGGATGCAGGGATCGTCATTCTTTGATGGGAAACAGCCCACAATGTGGGCAGCTAGTTCTGCTGATCCATGCCAGAGATGAGCAAGCCAATCAGAGGGATTTTATGCAATAGCTACAGGATTCCACGCTCCCTGACTGGGGGAACATGTCAGCATTTTAGCTCAGTACTTGCCTGTTTATTTCCAAGTAAAAGCCTCTTCAGTTATGTGTTTCTGAGGTTGGGCTGGGCTCTATGCAACAGGAGGGCAGTGCCAGAATTTTAGGGTGTGGCCAGTGACTGTTCTTTATAGGCCACAGCTCTCTCTGTGGCCATGAAAGTTGGAAAATCACACAGGGAGGAATGCCATGCAGGCAGCAATGCCATGAAACCAGTGGGGGAGCACAGAAACATTCCTGTCATGCATAGCTATTAACAAAAACTGGCTGCTGGATCCCCACTCTGCTGAGTGATGGAAGCTGTTTGCCCCAGGGCAGAGGGTAGGCCCGTAACTTCTACCTGCATACCCCGAACTAGCAGGCTCAGGTCACAGGGTCTTCCCAAACTTCTGGCGCCAGAGAAGAAAGATTAGCTCTAGATTGTCTATTGTATGATAACTGGGCTCACTTACACCTACCTCTGCCACTTACCAGCTGTATGACTCAACCTTCCTGAGTCAGATTTTTTTCCCTAGTGAAATGGACTAATCCTGGTACTTGCTTCCTGGGGTATCTTGTCAGGATAAACTAAGGCGATCTATGTCTAGCAGTTAACACAGTTAACTAAGAGCTCCATAAGTATGAACTGTCACTATTTGCTCCTTTAACAATGGATCAAAAAAAAAAAATACAATGGATCAACCCAGAGCACTATGGACCGATTTTAAAGAATGTTCCTACTAAAATACAACCTCTTACTCTTCAGTTTTCTTTCTGAGGCAGAGCTACAAACTCAAGAAATGGGGAAGTGGAGGCACACATATGTGAGGTTCTATACATGCCACTGTGGCTAGGACACAGCATTCTATTATGCCTCCCTTCTAACTGTCTAGAGCTATCATATCAGGATCTATAACTTTTCACATGCTTCTGCCAGCTGCATTAGCACAGCACATGTTCTAATTTCTGGAGAGCACTGCCCTGTCTACCCAGAAAACAAGACATGGAGAGAGGATGCCAGGCCTTGTCGTCTTTAGTTGGCAATCCAGGCCATGCAGGCACAAGCAGGCAAGAGAAGCTCTCACTGGTTGGTTTTGCTTCCTGGTGTTCATGGACTCTCCTGACAGGTCTGGACTGAAGACTCAGAGAGAAAGTGTATGCACATTAAAAAAAAAAAAAAAAAAAGAAAGAAACCTAAGAATTACCTGTCCTCAGCCCCATCCAAAGAATGGGATCTAGAATAATAGAAACAACAACAATGACAATGATGATAAAGACAGCTAAAATTCACGGAGGGCCCACACATGCCCTGGCATTGTCTTAAACATTTTTTTGCAGATAAATTCATTTAATCATCACAGTACTTCACTGCTATAGGTACCATTATTATCCTCACTTAGACAAAAGGAAATTAAATCTTAGTGACACTAGGCGATTTGTCCAAGTTTGGCCACCTGAAAAGTGGCAGAGCCAGTCTCTGGGTCCAGTATTTCTGGCTCTAGAGCCCCTGCTCACCACACCCAGTGCTCTAATGCTTCCCAGGTACGTGACTGATAAGGCTCTGGTTCTATTATGCTCCATTAACCAACCTTACATCCCAACACCCACACCAAAACTGTTCCAAGTTGCCTCCATGAGAGTGGGTCAGACCCAATAGGTAGGAGCTGGGGTGGTGCCCAACTCGGTATCAGAAGAAAAACCCAGGCACAGTGGGAAGGGGAGGAAGGCCTGCATTTTTCACACGCAGCACCACTGGCTACAGATAGAAGTCCTCAGTTCATGTGCTGCTCCAGCCCAGTTCCCTCCTGGTTCTTCCTCAAGCAAGGCTTCACTGGCATCAAGAATGGCCCTCTAAGACAGGTATGGTGGGCACACCTGTGATCACAGCACTTGGGAGGCTAAGGCAGGAAAATCATGAGTTCAAGGCCAGCCAGGGCTACACAGCAAGACACTATCTCAAGATACCCAAAACCAAAACCAAAACCAAACAAACAACAAAAAAAAAAGGTCCTCCTCTAGGGTAGCTGAGGCCAAGACTCACTGCTAGAAAAGATTTTAGATTTTAGTTCCCAGTCCAGTTGTTGAGAGGTGGGTACCATGGACAGGCCTGGGGACAGACAGGCTAAGTGGCCAGTTCATTTGCACCTTCCTGTTCCAGGGCAGGCAGTACATAACTGACAGGTGCAAACAAACTGTCCCTGCCCACAACTGACTTGCTCCTCCCCTCACTATAGCCCCCCACCCCCATCCCTACCCCCCATCCACCTCCCCACCCCAGTCAGGTCAAGTGTTACACAGGTGTCAAGGCTACTGAGACAAACAGATACTCTGGCCCATCAGCAGCCAGGTACATTTCCTGGATGTACAGCCTCTAATGTGGGTCTTCCCTGAGGAAGATGGAGTATGGAAAGAGGCAATTATCTCCTACTGTGGTAAAAATAAATAGAAGGGTGCTTCAAGCCTAGGATGCAAGATTGCTAATGGCCAAAGAAAGAATGGGCAAGCCATTAGGCTACATAAGGCCTGGAAAACATCCAACCAACTCTGGATACCAATCCTGAACTGCCCCACACCATCCTAGACCAAGCCACCAGCAGTGTTTGCAAGACACAATGCACGCAGCCTAAGTGGTCTCCGTAGCAGTCTTACCAGCCTCACACATCTCCTCCCGTGGCCTCTGCTGCACCAGTTTCTGCTCTCAGTTCCTCAAAAGGGTTGCCCTCCACACTGAAGATCTGTTTGTTTTAATGTCTAAACATTATACTTATTACAGACTACAATAAAGCCACCGAGACAAGAATCTCATTAGGAAAATTTGACAGAGCACAGAAAAAGTTTCATCCTAAAACTGTTTGCTCAAACATTAGTATTCCAAAGCAATCTACAATAAAACTCATAATGACACAATGGGCAGCACAAATAGCAACACAAACATGAGGTCAAATTAATTGTGTCCTTAAATTTCTCTCTCCTTGGGCCTGTGTCGTGCTGTGGAATGCTGCCCAACACTGTCAGGTAATGACGCCCCAACTCCTTGCAGCTCTAGTTCTGCATCACTTCCAGACAGAGGGACCCTCAGCACACAGACATGTTCTACCACCTGTGCCAACAGCAACTTCTGCCTTCCCCATAATCTCATGTTCTTTACTGTGATCCTGAGAGCACAATTACCCACTGGGGGACACCAGTTCACTGAAAAAGCCAGTTAAAGCAACTTTCGCATGTATGGTGCACATTCGCTATGCATCTCATTTTAAACTGAAACAGCCCGCACATTCCCTGGCCAACCTTTCTGAAGTAAGGCCAAGGTCTTCTGAGTGTGGGCCTGCTATATTTATTTATTTTGCACTTAAGGTTTCACTAGAGCAGATCAAAAACTTAAAGACATTTGCAAAGGAGTCTGAGTCGGCAGTGCCACTAGCATTTTACAAAATATCTGCTTTTCTTTTGACAGAAATAGTATTTGAGTGACTCCAAGTGGTTCCACAATGTTTAAGAACAACTTACTGTCTCCTCTCATCCAGAGGTACGGCAAGTCTCAGCACTCAGACCTTAAGCCTGAGTTCAAATCAACTCAGGTACTTATCAGCTATGTGACCTGATTAAGTTACTAAATCACTCTGTGCCTGTTCCTATCCGTAAAATTGGGGTTTCAGGTATCATTGCTTCATTTTTTAATACCATGTTACATTCAATTATAACAAGTACAAAAAAAAAAAGTATACCTGGGAATTGACTTTTGATAAGCCCCTGACTTAACTGATAGAGAAGTAGTACCAAGGCATGACAGAAGTCAGCCTATTGGCTGCTGCCTTTGGCATGCCAGAGACGTTAGCAAGTTTTACACAAGGAATTGAAAGCAAGCCACGCGTCAATTCAACCCACAACAATTAAGAACACTCTACTAAACCAGGTGTGGTGGCATCTTAATCCAAGCACTTTGGGAGGCTGAGGCAGAAGGATTACAAATTCAAGGGCAGCCTGAGAGCCACAGTGAGATCCTGTCTCAAAAAATAAAAACAAGGGGCTGGGGATTTAGCTCAGCGGCATATGCGCCTGCCTTGCAAACAGGTGGTTGTGAGTTCGATCCCCGGTACCGATAAAAAAAATAAAAATAAAAATGAAATTGGGGATGGTGGTACACACCTATAATCCCAGCACTTGGGCAGCTGAGGTAGGCCAGCCTGGGCTACACAGTGATTTCAAGGCCAGCCTGGCCTACCTAGGGAAACTATCTCAAAACAAAAAAAGGAAAGAAGGAAGGAGACAGGAAGGCAGCAGGCAGATGCAGCTCACTGTAAAGACTCTAGTTCAATCCTAAGCAGCAGAAAAATAAAAAATAAAAATAAAAGGAGTTCTTTACTGAGCTTTCTCATCATCTATAAGTCTCCCCTGGCTGTATCTGGAGACCCTAAGAACTGATGTAAATGGTATAAGGTGGGACACAGGCCTTTGTAAAAGCTCCCAGATAACTGTAACAAGCAGGCCTGAGGACATGTAGGCTAGAAAACAACCTCTCAGAGGACAAGCCCCTTCTCTTGTCCCATGACTGGTCAAATGCCTATCATCCCTGGCCACAGCTGGGCCACACACCCTAGTTTAAAGGAGTCAGTGGTGGCCACCAGGTTTCAAGCACAACACACACTCCACTGCCCTTCCTAGCCTCCCCACAGCACCAGTGCGTAGGAACCAACCACACAGCAGCTGAGCTCGAGCTTCAGAGGTGGGAAGCACCAGCCTCAATAGCAATAAACTTGTCTAACCAGAAACCAACCGGGTCCAGGAAGCTGCTGTTAATAATTCACCCATACTACAGGAAATGACACCTTTGTGGCAGTACCAGCCCCTAGGTTTCCCAAGTTCTGGGCAGCTTCTCTCAGTGGATAGATCATACAGAGCCCAAGCTCCAGCTGAACAGAGGTGAGGTAGGTAGGCAGCCTGGCACACAGCACTTGGATACAATCTTTCTCTATTTCACACCAAGTTTGTTTGATTTCTCTCAGGGAGGACTCTTAATATGTGCCCCAAGTGTCCCCACACTGACATCACAAAGGGGCAGCAGGAAGCTGAAGGGTGGTTGCCTGGTACCTAACCTGCTCCACCTTTGTTTGTTCTGGGGACGACAATGGTCAGGGCCACCTGGCAGTCCCTAAGCCGTTTCCTCCCAACAGTTGCTTCTTTGAGTCAGGGTACATCTCTGGTCTCCTGGCAGCCCTTTCAGCCTGGGCCTCCCAAGCACAGGGCCTGAAGGACGACTCTAATTTGCCCTCGCAGGACACAGGACTGCTAGCAGCAAAATCAGGTAATGATGCCTTCCTTATTCCCTGTATTCCTATCAAATAGCCTCAACCCACGACCCGCATATATCAGTTCTGTCTCCACAACAGTTGGCCTTCTGTTTTCAGGGGCCTCCAGAAACATCTACTGAAGCCTCGGCTACTCCTAAACTACCATCCTTTCTATTTCCTTCTCCTTTGCTTTTTGTCTCTCTCCCTCTGTCTCCCTCCACTTTATGGCAGTGGAGATTTTTAGTATGAGGGAGCATGAAGCTATACCTCCTAAACCACCACTGCCTACTTTTTTAAATTTTAAGACAGGGTCTCACTGAGTTGCCCAGGCTAGTCTCAGACATTGGTCCTCCTGCCTCAGCCTCCCAAATTGTTCTATCTTTGAAATGGTGGTTTCCCTATTACCCAGGCTGGCCTTAAATTCCTGGACTCAGTGATCTTCCTGCTCAACCTTCCAACTAGCTGGGACTGTAGGTATGAGCACCAGTATACCCACTAACCTCTCAAAATGGCTCCCAGTCAACAGCTGGGGCAGGAAAAGTAGCAAGGATGCGAGGATCT
This sequence comes from Hydrochoerus hydrochaeris, assembly GCA_004027455.1. Classification (NCBI taxonomy): domain Eukaryota; kingdom Metazoa; phylum Chordata; class Mammalia; order Rodentia; family Hydrochaeridae; genus Hydrochoerus; species Hydrochoerus hydrochaeris. Next base: position 17,152 of record PVLA01015269.1, on the reverse strand, counting down.
ACAATAATGCTTTTTCAGCTTCTAGCTGAGTAGGCTCAAGAGCAGGATTCCTAGATCCATACCAGTGCTATTTAAGAAAGAAAGAGAGACTCCAGAGGAATCTGGAATGGAGACTGGACACAGCCTCAAGGAAGAATGCAGGCCTGTGATCTAAGCACTCGGGAAGCTGAGACAGGGGAATAACCATGAGTTCAAGCAGCCTCAGCTACACAGTAAGTTCAAGGCCTTCCTGAACTGCCTAGTGAGACCCTGTCTCAAAAAAACAAAAACAAAGAAGAAGGAATGCTGGACCCTCTCTAGAAAACTACACATGCTGCCTTGAGACTCAGAAGCCAAAGGCTCATCACTCCCTCAGTGCCCACTAGCCAGAGAGACAGCAAAATATTCACTGAGAGTACGACAGGTGTCAAGGTTGGGAGGAGTGGAGAGCTCTTGAGGACACCTTGCACTCAATGCCTCTGTCCCCTTTTTTCCAGGGTTACATGGATTCAACATTATTCCAGCAGGACACGTGGCAAGATGAGCTCTGGGACAAGCCCTGGGATATGACTGGCCTAATAGTGATTGGCATATTCATCTCTACAGTCCTGTTTTTCATCTTGTTTGCTGTTACGTTTGGGTTGTTCTTTCCAAGGGACAGGATCAGGAGTGATGAGCAGTGATCTGATTTTCTGGGGGCTGAGAAGGCAGCAGGTGTGGGGGACTGACCAGCTTACCCTGTACTGGCAGTGGGCCCCACCACAGACCCCTCTGGCTCAGAGGCCAAGCACTGGTATCTTTTTTTCTTTTTTCCTCACCAGGGAAGAGAGCCTGATCAGATAATGGACCTAGCTTAGGACTGGTCAGATAGCAGGACAGAGAGGTGGGTTTGATACAGATCCTGGGACTGCTACCGTATGTCATCCAAACCATGCAGCCATGTAGATGAGGGCCTTGCCTCTGCCTCATGCTAACAAGTTCCCCTCACCGGTTCCCAGCCCAGCCAGTGACTTTGTAAATCCTTGGCTGAAGAGGACACAAAATAATCAGATGAAGTAAAAATTTTCAAATCTGCTAACTTGTGAGAGCTCATTTTCTGTCTAGAAATGGCTGCCAAAGCCAGTTTACCTTAGCAAAGCTTCACTGGAGCCTGCAAGTCCCCTTGTGACCTGGTACTGCCTATCTCACCAGCTATCTGGCATATGTCCCTTGGTTCTCAGTGTGACTGTCAGTTCCTAAACATGCCATGTTCTCTCCTGCCACAGGGCCTTTGCACATGACATCTCCTTTGACCACGATGGTCTCCCTCACACTACACCTCACTCCTCGACCTAGTTAATGCTTCCTCATTCTTCAGATTCCAGCTAAACCTGCCTTCCTCAGGTGAATCCTCCCTGATCCTCTAGGTTGGAATAGGGCCATCTATAGCACAATCTCAAAATATCACGTACCTTTCCTTCAAAGCCCTCTCAAAAAGAACTGTACATTTTTTTTTTTTTTTTGAGACAAGTTCTTACTGTGTAGTTCAGGTTAGCCTTCAGTTCACTTTGGAGCCCACACTGGCCTTGAACTCAAAGTGATCCTCCTGCCTCAAACTCCCAAGTGATAGGATTACAGGCATATACCACCATGTCCAGCTGTTCTTTTATTTTTTTATCATTCAGTAAGCACCTGTCTTCCCCATGGGTCTCTTTCTGCTCACCACTATTACCATGGTCAACGTACCTGGTATACAGAGCAGACATTAATCAGTATTTGTTAGCTTTATAAATGAACAGATGAAGCACATGAACATATAAATGAGTAACAGGAGGATGTTAGCACTGGTGGGCTCCTCTATCCAGAGTTCCCGGGCAACAAATTCAACCCAGGTCTAAACAGAACTGCTCTTATATCTCAAAATGCCCAAGCCACTTGGGCAGAGATTGCTTCTGTATTTTAGAATAGCCATGTATTTTAGAATAGCCTAAAATTCATTATTTTAGAATAGCCTAAAAACTATTCTCGCAATATTTCAAGGCAAAAAGCCCTGTTATAAAAATACTTTTTCATGAATGCAGCCCAAAGACAGTAGCTACATGCAGAGACAAAGAAAAACCACTGTGTCCTCATTCCTAACTGATCTAAAGTATTTTTTCTGTTGGTTCCAGACCCATCCCCCATATTCCTTACAGGGTTCCACCTCCTGACGTTTTAACCCTTACAAAATATTCCTTTTAGAAAAGTACCCACCTCGGCCAAGCTCACTCCACTGGCCTCAATGCCAGGTGTCAGCCCTAAGGTACAGTTGGCAGGAACAGCTGTCTTGACCTCAAACTCAAACCAGTACTATTCTTAGAAAACAAGCAAATATCTGATGGAGAGGGACTTTTTCTTCATACTATGTGCCATTTACACAATAATGAAACATTTCCTTTCAAGCTAGGCATGGTGGCACATGCCTATACTCCAAGCACTCAGGAGTCTAAGGCAGAAGGATAGCCATAAATTTCAGGCTAGCTTGGTCTACATAATGAGTTCAAGACCAGCTTAAACTACACAGTGAGATCTTATCTCAAAAATCAAAACAAAACAAAAAAAGTCTCTAGGAGTCCTAGAGTTCAGAACTTTCACACACTGCCAACAAGATAGGAGGCACAAGGCTGCACACAGGGCAGGGGGAGGCCCCAGCTGGGCCACTGATGTGATAAGAAGTCCCAATTCCTTGGAATGACACAGAAAAAATAAAAAGCAGAATCCCCAGGAAGGAGTCATACCCTTGCCTGGCAAGCTCTGATCCTCCAGAGTCTCAAATGCAGCCCCAGACCAGAAACTCCCAGATTTTTCCCAGGAGTGGAAACTCTTGACAATTAACAAGGACACTTGGTCCTTTTATTCCTCACCAGAAATGAGAGCTCTGTTTAAGCAGTCTGAGAAAGTCAAATTTAGCAGCTCCCTGTTCCAGGGCCCTGTAAAGGGCTCTGGTGGCAATGACCATGGGTAAAAGGGCCTGGAACTACAGCCCACCACTTTTGCTGGGTGTGGTCCTACCACAGAGGCCAAATTAGAAATGGTTGATCCAAGCTCATCAGTGAGTAGAAGGGAGATGTGAACCCAAAAATAGGACCCAAATAAGTGCCTCCGTGGTTTCCAAAGAAGGACGCAGAACATCTGACAAACACTAGTATTATGTACTTACCTAGAACCCTGCTCCAAGACTCTAGTCTTGGGGCTAGAGGTAGGGCTCAATGGTAGAGCACTTGCCTAGCATTTAAAGGGTCTTGAGTTCTATCCACAGCACCAAAAAATAATCTAGTCTTGAAAAAACCAAGATGCTTCAAGTATATGAAATGAATACTGTACATGCAAATCAAAAACTCAAAGGTTAGTGGCTTTTGTCTACTGTAAACTCTGTGACTGTGACCTGTCTGGAGTTGAGTTTATTCATCTCTAAGTCTAGAGTAACCAATTATGCCCATCTCCTCCCAGGACTGTTACACGTGATTGGATGAATCTGAGAGCTCTGTAGCCCAAAATGTACAGAGTCCTCCTGGGTGTCCCTTACAGAGTACCCATGATTCCCTGTGTCCAGCCACAATCTGACTCTCCCTGAGCAGCCAACAGGCTCTTTGCATAGCCTTTGTACCACTGCCACAGAGACATACAAGAGAGCTAAATGGTTCCATGAGGGCAGGCTAAGATTTTGTTAAAAAGGTTGATTTTTCCAAAGCACTTGATGTCCCTGCCCAAGAGGTAAGTGGGTCACACACTTCCATTTGGACCCAGAATTAGAATGAGTAACACTCAAGTGAACCCAGAAGTACCAGCTCATTGTCACATGATGACCACAGGGCCAATGGCTCAGAGTTGGCCACTGGGAACATTACTTGGGAATAAGTCACTCATGAGGCCAGCCATCACAGAAAAGGGTGGAGTGGGAGAATGGATGACCACTCCAAATGCTAAACAAATCCTCACACTGCCAGAATTTCAGGGGCCTAAAAAAGACAAATTGACTTCCAGCCTGCCCACACAATGACCATTGCAATGTAGGGGTCCCTTAGTGGTCCAAGGGCTGTCTTATGGTAGCAGCTTAAGTAACGGGGTGCTGGGTAAAGAAATGATCTGACACTTTACTCCACATTCAAAATAAGACTTACCCCTGTGCTTCACAGAAGGTCACCAGGGCATCGAAGGCCAAGAGTGTGGCTTTATCAGATGATTTGTTCCCTCTTTTTTCCTGGAGAGAGACAATGAATGATCACTTAGCAAGTCTTACAGAGTCAGACTAAACTTGTTCCCACAAAACGTAGTGAGGTAGAAAAACATTGGACAGTAATGAATTCATTTACTGAACAGTGCCCTCAAACCTAACTATACACCAAAATCCCCAGCCTACTTTTGAAAGTTTTTATTCCCAAAAAACTCCTTAAAGTCATGCAAAGGACCTTGAATAGTCATTTAAAAAATACTATGATATGACCTGATTTCATAATAGTAAACATACACATAAGTATTGTGTCCTTACATATGTGTATTCATGGGAGGATATACACTAAAATGTTAACAGTGATTATCTCTGAGCTTTGGATATGTGTCACTAGCCTTTATTTGCCAAAATCTCCTTTTAAAAAAAAATGCAACAGGGCTGGGGATTTAGCTCAGCGGCACAAGCACCTGCCTAGCAGGTACAAGGTCATGAGTTTGATCCCCAGTTCCAAAAAAAAAAAAAAAGCAACAGACACTGTGGAAACATTATTTACTGACTTTCTGCATTTAAAAAGTGACTCAAGCCAATACTCATCACAGTACATACCTGTAATCCCAGCAATTCAGAAAGCTGAGGCAGGAAGATTGTAAATTCAGGGCCAGCCCAGGCAATCGGTTTTTTTTTGTTTTGTTTTGTTTTGTTTTGGGGGGGGGTACCAGGGATCAAACTCATGACCTTGTGCTTGCCAGGCAAGCACTGTGCCACTGAGCTATATCCCCAGCCCAGCCCAGGCAATTTAACAAGACCCTGCCCACAAAATACAATAAAAAAGATTAGAAATATAGCTCAGCACTTCCTACATTCAATTCCCAGTACAACATACACACATACCCTTCTATTTCCCCTTAACACTCACAAATATACATATGTCCTCTACCACTATCTCCCAACATGTTTAAGCTGCAACTTAAAACAACATTTTCCTCATCATGGTTGTGTCTTCATTGCTTCCAATTGTACAATTACATTTTCTATGAGCACATCCTCTCTTGTACAACTTTGTTTCCTCTAAAAGCAATAGCTACTTTGTTTTTCCCATTTACTTAGATTTTCAGGGAGCCAGGGGTTTAGCTCAGTGGCACAATGGAGAAAACAGATGTTCTTCTGATTCTCAATCCTTCCTAGATCACCTGCATTCTCTCCACAGACATTTTCTGTATGTTCATGTCATGTGATCTGAAATTGTCTCAATGATCAATCCAGTGTCCACTGTTATAATTCACTGTTAGGAAGTCCCAAATAAATATCTTTTATTCAATCACCCTACCAAAATCTTCTGTCTACCTTAAAACTGATATCAATGACAAAAGGTAATAACACTCCTTTAAGTCAAGGCAAACTATCATTCCCAGTCCATGTAACTCTCCTTCATTATCCAGCCCTCCTTCATTTCAACTTCTCTCCCCATTCATCATTTACTTATCACTCTATCAAGGAAATTTTAAAATTCATAAGGCTGACACTACATGGAGGATGGCACAGGCAGGCCCAGCCTGTTTAGACTCAACTAGCCTTGGCTTTCCAACACCAGCTGCAACTTGTAAGAGACATAATTCAGTTAGAAAATACATCTTGTGCTAACTAGCTTCAAGGAGAGACTGCCTCAGTTAAAGACAATGATTGATTCTACTCACTCATCCAACCCCTGATCTTCCTGCTGTATGGTAAGAAATATTCTTCAGGGGCCAGGGATTTGGTTTAGTGGCATAAGTACTGCCTGTCAAGTGCGAGGTCATAAGTTCAATCCCTGATACAAAAAAAAAGAAAGAAAGAAAGAAAGAAATATTCTTCAGCCCAGGATAAGTCTGCCTGACAACATATGATCCAGTTTATGTAACCAATTATAAAATAACCTACTATCAGCCTTTCATACTCCCTGCCTAAAACATATGTAAGTATCTGTTTAATGCCAAGGCAGGGCTGGCAATTTGGAACTGTTTCTCCAAGTCTGCTAGCGTAATAGAGTTACCTTCCAAATCCTTGGTGCCTGCATGTCTTCCATCTGATTTGGTCCTAGTTTTTCTACAACTCAACAGCTATTTACTAAGCACTGGTTACGACCCTAACACTGATCCAGACATTACAAGACACAGGAAACCAAAGGTCTCTGCTCATGGAGCTTGCATTTCAATAAAAGAGACAAAGAATAAGCAAATATACAATGTCAAATAGTAATAAACATAAATTTTTAAAAAATAAAATAGGATCCTTCCTCAGCCCTCAGTTATGTCTCTCACCCCATGGTGAGCATGAACCATGATTTCTTCACTCACTTCTTATAGTTGGACATCAAACTTATTTCTTATGACCATAAACAAGTCTCCCAAACAATTTCTCAACATAAACTTATGCACTGGGCTTTTATTTCATGGAATTTGATCTCAGAAATAAGATATCTGGACCAAAATGCACCTGTATTTTAAAATGTAATAGGGAACTGAGGACACGGTTCAGTGGCGGAGCATTTGCATAGCATGCTTGAGACACTGAGTTCTATACCCACCACTACAAAAAATAATTTTAAAAAATGGGATAGAAGGTGTTAGCTGAGTGTGGTGGGGCATGCCCATAATTCCAGCACTTGGGAGACTAAAGCAGGAGGATCACTGTGAGTTCAAGGTCAGCCTGGGCTACATAGTGAAATCCTGTGTTGAAATTTTTAAAAAAAGTTGTTAAATTGGTTCTTGGTTCCCTTAAAATGATAGTAACATTTCATGTTTCTCCTGACAAAATGCTAGAGGTTGTTCACATGAACAGCAAATCATTGTACTTTATCTGATTACTATTAACTGCAGCATTTTTCAGCATGCATTTAGATAAGGTTTCTTTGTTGTTTCTTTCTTGTGGTACTAGGGATTAACCCTGGAGAACACTGAACTACAACCTCTATCCCTTAAAAATTTTCTTTTTAAATTTTGAGACAAGGCCTCACTTAGTCACCCAGGCTGACCTTTAAATTGGGACCCTCCTATGTCTGCAGTAGTTAGGATTCCAGATACGCATCTATGCACCTGCCATGGGAGCTTTCTTGTCATAGTCTCTGCTTTTCATATCCTTTGGTTTTTCTTATCAATTGGTAGAGTTCTTTGTTTTCAAGTTTATTAAAATATTTCTCTAAAACTGTGTTTACCTATTTTTTGTTTATGATTTTTATCATATAATTTTTCATAATACATAATTTGTATATATTAAAACTTTTTATTATAGTAAAAGATTCCTAGCTGAGTGTGGTCATAGCAAGAGGATCACCATGAGTTGGAGACCAGCCTGTGCTACATAGTGAGTTCAAGGCCAGTCTAAACTATGTAGGAAGACTCTGTCTCAAAAAAAAAAAAAAAAAAAAAAAAAGGCTGGGCGTGGTGGGTCAAGCCTGTAATCCCAGCATTTGGGAGGCTGAGGTAGGAGGATCGTTGCGAGTTTGAGACCAGCCTGGGCTATGAAATGAGCTCAAGAGCAGCCTGAACTGCATAGCAAGACCCTGTCTCAAAAAGACAAAACGCACACACACACACACACACACACACACACACATAATAAAAAAAATAAAATATTGGTCTGGGGATATAGCTCAGCGGTGCAATCACCTACCTGGCAAGCACAAAGTCCTAAATTCCATTCCCAGTACAAAAAAAAATTAAATTAAAGTAAAGTAAATACAACATAATGTAACAAACATAACATAAAATATTTCTTTTTTTAAAGAGAGCTTTCTGAGCCAGGGATTTAGCTCAGTGGTATAAGTGCCTGCCTGGCAAGCAAAAGGTCACGAGTTCGATCCCTGGTACCAAAATAATAATAATAAAGAGAGCTTTCTGGACTTTGACTTGTTTATTATAAAAGTAACATCTCTCCTAGATTACACATTAAACTACATTTTCTTATTAAGAAAAAATTTTAAGACAGTGTCTCACTCTGCTGCCCATGTTGGCCTCAAATGATACTGCTGTCATGGCCTCCCACACAATGCACACCACTATACCTGGTCTCCACATTCTTTTTTTTTTTTTTTAGAGAAAAAAAAAATGAAACAGAAAGAGGATAGAAATAATACAAAATTTCAAAAAAAATAAAAACAAAAACCAGTAAGAAATCACTATTTGACAATTACATATTTTCCTCCTAGAAGTAGTTGTTCAAGTTACAAAAGTAAAGCATACAAAGTGGTCTCTACATTCTTAACACAATGATTATAAATATGTTGAGCAATTTTGCCAATTTTGTAGGTATGAAAGGATACCTCATTATCTAATTTATATGTCTCTGATACCTAAGTGAGGATGAGCCTCTGTCGATAATACTGATTAAAGATCCTAGTCTCGGGCTGGGGATTTAGCTCAGCAGCATGTGTCTGCCTTACAAGCGCACGGTTGTGAGTTCGTTCCCTGGTACCAATTTAAGAAAAAAAAAAAAGAATCTATAGTCTCTTCTGTGAAATGCCTATTCTTACCTTGTGTGATGTAGCTGTTTGCCTGTTTATTTTCTCCATTTTTCCAGTGCTGAGGATGGAACCCAAGCTGGACACTAGCTATATTACACTACACTACCAGCCCTTTTTCTTCTTTGTTTTAGAATCACAGTCTTACTAAATTGCTCAGGCTAATCTCAGATTTGCATACCTCGTCCCTTACCCTCTCAAGTAGCTGAGATTACAAATGTGCCACCATGCTATTCTTTGACTTTTTCTTATTTATCCATTGGAGTCTCTAAATAGCCAGTAAATCACACATATCCTCCCTAATATGGACTCATTTTTTCATTTTATGTTTCCTTATACACAGAATTTATTTATTTATTTATTTATTTATTTATTTATTTATTTATTTATTTTTGTGCCAGGAATTGAACTCACAACCTCATGCTTGCCAGACAAGCACTGTGCTGCTGAGCTATTTCCTTGGCCCACACAGAAAGTTTTAAGGGGAAAGAAAGTTAGAGAGACGAAAAAAAAAAAAAAAGCTGTGACATGTACATGTACCAAGTATCCATGATGAATATAAACATTATGTACTGCAAATATGTACTAATAAATTTTTAAAACTTTTTAAGAAGATTAAAACAAAAATAAGGGCCAGGGCTTAGCTGAGCAGTAGAGCACTTACTGAGCATGTGTAAGGCCCTGGGTTAAATCCCCAAGTACTTCACAATGTATAACAAGGGAAAATACACAACAATGCTCTCTAAAACAAGGCAGGATTGATCTTAACTATGTAAATTAATGTATACACAAGATAATATTCAAACCAGGCATGGTAATCCCAGCACTCTGGAGGCTGAATCAGGAGGATCCTTTTGAGATCTAGACCAGCCTGGACTACAAAGTGAGTTCAAGGCCAGCCTGAACTGCATAGCGAGATGCTATCTCAAAAAGCCAAAAAAGACAATATTCAGATAATCTAAATATGTTTACTAAGAAACTAAGTCAGCTATAAGTAATAACATATGCCTATAATTCCAGCACTAAGGCAGGAGGATCAGTAGAAGTTCAAGACATCACAAGCAACTTACCCTGTCTCAAATACAGGGGTTAAGGAGCTAAGGAAGCAGCTCAGTGCAAAAGCCCTGAGTTTAATCTCCAGTGCTGCAAAAGAAGTCTAGCCTAACTTGTTCTAGCTGCCTGTGCACCCTGCACACCACTTCCCATCTTGCAGCTCCGTCTACCCTCGAAAATAGATGCATAACAATGGGACAGCAAGAGGGTCAGACAGACAGCGTTTCTACTGCCCAGGACTTACCTGGAGCTTTGCTACTTCCTTCCTGATTAAGAAGCTGACTTGGTCCCGGTCACTCCGAGAGTAATAGAGACGGCACCAAGAAGGCTTCCCGTCCCTGCCAGCCCGGCCAGACTCCTGGTAGTACCCAGCCATAGACTTGGCAATATTCCAGTGGGCAACAAACCTGTAAGTGTCAAAATGACAAGCTGTATGAGATTTAGAGGAGCTGAGCATGCTGTGGAGGACTGATTCTATTTCAGCAGAGCAGGGCTTTCTTCACAGTGGCCAGGCACAGTGGGGCTAACACTTGAGGAAGAGAGATACTGGAGTAAGCTGGCTCACATACCTGTGGCTCACTGGCAAGCCTGCCTGCCATTGAGCTGCCCAACCTAGAGGCCACTGCAGGAGTTCAGAGAGCAACTCCAGCACATGTGGGGAACCCAAAAAACTTATAGCCAAGGTCCCAGGGAAATAAACACTAGACTTAAAAAAAAGACCATTCTATGGATAAGCTTGAGATTCAGAGATGTACATTTGTTTTTCTGCTTGTTTGTTTGGTTGTTTTTGAGATGAGGTTTGGTGTTTTTTTTTTTTTGTACCAGGGATTGAACTCACAACCTCATGCTTGCCAGGCAGGTGCTCAGGCCACTGAGCTAAATCCCTGACCCACTGAGACAAGGTCTTGATATACAATTCAGGCTGGCCTTAAACTCACAGCAATCCTCCCTCTTCAGCCTCCTAAATGCTGGGATTAGAGGCATGCACCATCAGGCCTGGCTCAAACATCTGTATAAGGTCACACAGTAATAGGGTATCAGAGGTAGGCTTTGAGCCTAAGGGTGTCTGATTTTGAAGCTGGTCCCTAACATGTCACAGCAGACCAGGATTCACCTCTGATTCCAAACTCTGTATTCTTAGCTGCTCATGATGGCCCACATCTGTAATTCCAGTGCTCAGGAGGCTGAGACAGGAGGAGTGCCACAAATTCAAGGCCAGCATAAGCCACATAGTGAACTCAAGGCCAGCCTGAGCTACACAGTGAGACCTTTTCTCAAAATAAATAAATAAATAAATAAATAAATAAATAAATAAATAAGAAAGAAAGAAAGAAAGAAAGAAAGAAAGAAAGAAAGAAAAAAAAAAAGAAAGAAAGAAAAGGAGGAGCTGGGGATTTAGCTCAGTGGCATAAATGCCTGCCTGGCAAGCACAAGGTCATGAATTCAATCCCAGGAACCAAAAGAAAAGAAAAGAAAAGAAAAGAAAAGAAAAGAAAAGAAAAGAAATCATGTGTACTCTTTCAAATGTAGTATACTAGGGCTGGGGATTTAGCTCAGTGGCCTAAGTGCCTGCCTTGCAAGTCAAGGTCATGAGTTCGATCCCCGATACAAAAAAAAAAAAAAGATGTGGAAAAAAAATGTAGTATACTGACATATTCCTACCTAGGATCACTGTGAAGCATGACAAAACCACGGCTGGAGGTAAAAGATTGCATGACAGTTGCCAAAGCAGTGTTAGCAGGCTGGGATGAATCCACACTTTTTCTAGACTGTCAACAGGGTATAACAAGGATGACAGTGATAAGATCTTTGCTGTCCCACCCCCTTGTTTTTTTGAGACAAGTTCCTGTGAGTCTGGGATTATAAGTATATGCTACCACACCTGGCTGCTGCCTCCTTTCTTGGGGATGGCAGAACTTTGCTGTGCAGTCACCTGGGAGCAGCCACAACAGAAACTGTCAGCGTTGGAGCTGTGTACTGGGGACTGTCTTCTGGAGCCTCTTTCTCCTGTGGCACTAGACAGAGGACATGGTCCTTCATGCAGAGCAGCACTAGAGCAGCATGGTCCTTCATGCAGGGCAGCACTAGATTGAGCCAGGCCCCAATCAAAAGACAAGGCAAGAACCAGAGCTCACCTGACATTGGCTTTATCCACTCCCATCCCAAAACTGATGGTTGCAACAATCACAGGAACCTTCTCCTCCATCCACTCATTCTGCACCTGTGTCCTATCAGAAGCCTTCAGTCCTGGAAAGGAAGGAAAGGTGGAAAAGGGAATTCACATTTCCTGTGAGTTTACCCTCTGGGATTTGTATTAGGTTTGACACTACACTAGGCACTTTACATGCACCCTGAGCCCATCTCTTCCCAGCTGTATGACCTTGGGTCAGGCACTTACCCTCATGGAGCCTCAGCTAATAGCCCATGTGAGACACAGAGTACTCAGTAAATGTTAATTTGGGGGGATGGTACTTGGGATCTAACTACCCCTACTAACAACCTTGCACTTGCCAGGCAGGTGCTTGTGCCATTGAGCTATCTCGCCAGCCCCTAAAGACAATATTAAAACTCAAGTTCATTAGCCTCCAAAGCCTGTGCTCTTTCAACCTGGGCTTTTATAATACTTAGGTCTATAAAAACTCATCCATTGCTGTTGGGTGGGCACAGAGTGGGAAAAAGAATTCAGGAGTCACAACTGTCATTTTAGCCCTCATTCATGTCTAGACTCCTTTTTTATTTACACGAATCATTTTAGCTCTACATGAGTATCTGGAAAAAGATAATGGGCCACCTGATTATCCAAGCTCCATAAGAGGCCACTAAGCAGCCTCCATGAGTGAAAAGGACCACAAGACCTTACCTGCATGATAAGCCTTGGCATTCACACCCCTGCTGCTGAGCTCTATGGCCAACTGTTCACAAGCCTCTCTAGTTCTACAGTAGACAATGCCGCAGCCAGACAACTGAACAGGGAGATGTGGGAAGAAAACAAGCATGAGGAGAGAAAACAATCAGCCTACCACCACATGGCTTGTTTTAAAAGAAGCTCTGTGCTTTCTCTTGTCAACTTCCTAGTCTCCTCTGAGGCAGGTCACTCAGAAGAGCTCTGCCACTTTATACAAAGCAGGACCAAAGCAGCTTAAACTCTAATCTCTTTAACTCCTCAGCCTTGACTCTGAAAACCCAATACAGGTCTTCAAAGGGTTCACACACAGAAACTGCCGGCTAGCCTTTCACATGCACATACAGGACAAAGGTCCCTCAGTGAAGAAGACAATACCAGGTACCAACAGGACAATTCTCTGTGTACAAGTTTTAGGAAGCCTGGGTAAGAAAGCTAGGAAAACAGTCTTTAAAAACCAGTATCACATTTATGTTAGACTGTACCTTGCCACTCAGCCAGTGCCCCGCCCCCTACCGCCTCACCCTTTTATCAGTTTTCTGTTCAAGAGCTTTGAGGCAGAAGTCCCTCAGGTTTCCATAAGGATCAGAAATCAGTTCCTTGAATTGCACATCATAGAAGAGGTTGGCCCTGAAGCAGGGAGTCTTGAAAGTAGCAACTGGTTGCTTCAGATGCAGTGCAGCAAACACATCCTCCTGGACCTGTGGGGTGGCTGTGGCAGTCAAAGCCACACATGGGGCATGCGCCAGGTGGGAGCGCAGGGCACCTAGGCGCAAGTAGTCAGGGCGGAAGTCATGCCCCCACTGGGAAACACAGTGAGCTTCATCCACCACCAAGTAAGAAAGCAGGTGGCGAGACATGAGGGAACTCAGGATGGGCTGAAAGGAGGTGGAAGCAGCCATCTCCGGGGTGATATACAGAAGCTTGGTCTGTGGCTTTTCTTTCTCTAGGTCTGAGAGCAGGTCCTTCCTCTCTGGCACTGATGTTTTCGAGCTCAGAGAACTCACTTGTACTTTCAGGGCTAGCAAGTGGTCCACCTGATCCTGAGGACAGAAGAGAGTGGGCCCAGAGAGAAATATAATTGGCTCTCAAGACCCAATGGTAAATGTCATTGTCACTTCGTGAGAGATTGGCCAGTCATGAAACATCCTCCTCCCACCCTCGTACATGTCTTCTCTGTATGGAAGGTGAAGTAGTTAATTAAAAGGACAGGCTCCTGAGTCAGACTTGGATCTACCTCTGCTCACTAACTGCCAAGGTATGCTGGCTGTTTCTTAAACTGACTCAGTTTTCTTACAACCTATTACAAAAATTGTAACTAACAGACTTGTGGTAAGAGTTAAGTGAAACTTTACATCTCAAAAGTGGTATATATAAAGCACTTTAGCACAAAGCTTAAGATCTAGATAGCATTCACTATTACTGTTGTTCCCCACTGGTCTATATTTTTTTTCTGAGGTCTTAATCACATAGCCATATTTCCTTTTTAGGAACCAGGCTATGTGATAGACTATGGGGGACCAACTATGTGACAACCCCCCTACACACAGTCTTGAGGCCAATGTGACCTTGCTTCAAGAACGGGGAGGTATCCAAAGGCCATGTGCCCCAATGTGGGATGCTAGTAACCCAGTACTTCTGAGGCAAGAGAGCATCAGTTGAGGACAGTTTTCAAAATACAGCCATTTGGGCTTAGAGAAAATCTGATTCCAGTGCTATCCCTCTCCCTGTGCTTCTTTTTTTGGTACTGGGGATCGAACTCATGACCTCGCACCTGCCAGGCAGGCTCTTAAGCCACTGAGCTAAATCCCCAGCCCTCCCTGTGCTTCTTGCTAGCCAATAAAAGCCAATCAACCGCAGAGGCAGCCCACTAGAGGCAAAGTCTTCCTGGTCCCTCTTGTATGTTGAAATTTATCTTTGTATCTGAGGGTCTGATCAGCCCCCAGTACTTCCTCAATTCTAATTCTGTAAGCCCATCTGCAGGCACTAAATATAGGCAGAGCAGATGTTAATAAGATCTCAATTTCTCATGTCTATTTCTCTGTACCTGCTCTCTAAAATGAAACAAGTCACCAAGAAATCTGCATATCAATTTAGCTATCAATCCACTTGCATCTTCTAACACCATGAGTTCACACATGTGTACACATAAGAGCAAGTGTGTATGTATGTACAGATAATGTTCCATATTCTTACGGACAAAAAACAACAGAGAAGAGTAAAGGTAAGTCAAGTGATCAAAGTAGAGAAGACTCATTCATGAACCACAAAGTGACAGGCATTAGTGGAGAAATCTACACTGGGCAATTCAGACATGTACCAGAGGGTCACAAAGACAAATCAGAGAAAAAAGAAAGGCAAAGACCAAATAAAGAAGATTTTTTTTAAAAGCTTCCCATGTCATTTCTGGGCTATAATCTTCATTCCCCTAACCCTCACCTGAATCAAAGCGAGGAGAGGAGAGATTACAATGGTGATGCCTTTAGCCAACAATGCAGGTAGCTGATAGCAAAGGGATTTTCCAGCCCCAGTGGGCATACACACAAAGACATCCTTGTCACCTGCAAAAAATATAAGAAGATAACATCTCATTGCTTCTTGCCTTTTCATTAAGGTTGTTGAAAATTAAAGTGTAAGAAAAGTGCCTGGCAGTGTCTGGCACTTGAGAGGGTCTCAGTATCATGTTAATTTCCTTCTGCTCATTTGCATGAAAAGGGACAGGATTCTGGGAGATTCAGAAATGTGTGGGAACTACTTCTGGTAATTGCATAAGTATGAGGTCTGAGTCTATGAGATTTGGGTGACTGAATGAAACAGCCATGAAAGCAGTATACTGGTAGGGAGTGGGCACATCTGTATAGACGTGCAAAGACATCACTTAGAGATCTTTTGTTTTGATAAACGTATCACTAATATTATACTGCTGCTCCCTACTGGACAACAATCTTCAATGGTAACCACATCTCCAGTTTAAAATATTGTTGCTCGGGCTCGGGATTTAGCTCAGCGGCCTAAGCGCCTGCCTTGCAAGTATGCAGTCATGAGTTCAATCCCCAGTACCCAAAAAAAAAAATTTTAAAATATTGTTACTTCTTTCTCTATCTGGGATCCAAACCACTCAATCTTCATTAACGGGATTACCTAGGTCAATGGGGATTACCCCCACAACTGCCCATACAGAAACAAATAAAAATGGAAATCTAGAGATCATTTTACAAAGCCAATTTGTAGGTCTTGCTATGAAAAGAACCAGAATAACTGAGTGGTTCTGCCATTAAAACAGCAAGTTTAAGCCAGGCGTGGTGGCACATGCCTTAAATCCCAGCACGTGTGAGGCTGAGGCAAGAGGATCCTTGCAAGTTTGAGACCAGCCTGAGTTTACAAAGTGAGTTCAAGGCCAGCCTGAACTGCATAGTGAGACCCCATCTCAAAAAGAAAAACACAAAAAAACAAAACAAACAAACAAACAAAAAACTCCAGCAAGTTTAGCCAGGCCTGATAGCACACACCTGTAATCCCAGCACTCGGGGAGTATGAAAGAAGATCTCAAGTTCCAGCTCACTCTGGGCAACTTGGCAACTTAGACCCAGTCTCAAAATAAAAAATAAAAAAAGGACTGGGAGTGTAGCTCAGTGAGAAGGCCCTAGGTTCAATCCTCGGTACCGAGAATTTCAAATGCAAGCTTTGGTTGACAAGTCTAAAAGATTTCCAAAACCAGTTATGGACCGAAGGTGAGAAGGTGGGAAGGAGGGTGTTCTGCCGCAGTGCTACGGTACAGCCAATAGAAACTTAAAAGCAGGGGGTTTGATAATGTTACCTTTTACTACAGCCATGGTCGCCCTCTCCTGTAAAGGCGTCTTAAAAGAGTCAAACCCAAAGACCTTCTTCAACGTGCTCCGGACTCGCCGCTCGAGGTCAGAGGGAGTGGAAGGGTGGGTGCTCATCTTTGAGAAATGCCGTGGCCAAAAGTTAAAGTAAAGGTAGTGAAAGATTGGCACGAGAACCCTCTGTTTCGCGATTTGAATACAGCTTAATTTTTCTTCTTCAAGTATAAATCTGCTACATTGCACTTAAGCAATATATTTGTTTCAAGTAGTAAAACTGCAGACGCAAGGCCTCTAGCAATATATTACCAAGCGATTAATATCTTCACTTTTATGCTCAATGAAAATAAATACACTGAGCTATCCAAGGCCATAGAATAGCACAGCTGGAAACCACATCACGAGAAAAAACACCCTACGTCTTCGGAATAGTTTGGAGAACATGGCCTCATTTTTCTAAGATTCAATTTCTATACGCGGTCACGCTGACCATTCATCTCCCCCGCCGACCCCCTAGGATCCCAATCCCTTCGCTCTCCTTCCTCTAGAGCCCCGGATCCAGCTGACTCCCTTCGTCACCGACGACTCCCTCTCTTCGCCCCCAAGATCTATCAGAGCCCGCCCCGGGCCGCCCAAGAAAGGGCTCAGGCCCAGCCGCTGCTGTGCCCCGGTTCTGCCACTACCCCAGGACCCTTATACAACACCCCGAC
>PVLA01015268.1:0-26114 GCA_004027455.1 Hydrochoerus hydrochaeris | reverse complement strand
CTGGGAGAACTGAAGAAGTGATGTCACTTCCTTTCTGGGGGATTGAAGAAGTGATGTCACTTCCATCTGGGAGAACTGAAGAAGTGATGTCACTTCCTGTCTGGGGGGGGGATTGAAGAAGTGATGTCACTTCCATCTGGGAGAACTGAAGAAGTGATGTCACTTCCTTTCTGGGGGATTGAAGAAGTGATGTCACTTCCATCTGGGAGAACTGAAGAAGTGATGTCACTTCCTTTCTGGGGGATTGAAGAAGTGATGTCACTTCCCATCTGTGGGGACTGAAGATGTTACTTCTGGTCTGGGGGAGGAGGATAGTCAATAAGTGATGTCACTTCCTGTCTGGAGGGCCTCAGTGAGTGAAATCGCTTCCTGTCTGGGGGTTTGAATAAGGGATGTCAGTGCCTGTCTGGAGGGATTCAGTGAGTGATGTCACTTCCTGCCTTGTGGGACTGGGTGCGTGATGTCACTTCCTGCCGGGGGTTTTGAAGCCGTGATGTCACTTCTCGTCTGGAGGGTCTCAGTGCGTGACGTCACCTCCTGTGCTGCAGCGGCTCCTTCTGACCTGCACCCTCGGGCAGGGAGCCGCGGTGAGCAGGCAGGGGCTGGGCGGCTGCTCGCAGCGCGAGCCCGCCCCAGGTCTGTCTCTGTCCCGTCCCCAAACGGCAGAGCCTCAGCCGTGCCCCTGGGCAGCGTGTGCGTGGGAGATGCCGGCGTCACGGGTGGGCGGGTGGGTGGCAGGGAGGGAGGGGTGCCGCAGGACCCCAAGGCGCGGCCGGCGGCCCGCCCCGAGCACTGGCCCCTGTGTGCGCAGGCGAGATGCGTCCTGGGCGGCTGAGTCAGGAGCATCTCAGGGAAGGGCCCCGTCTGGGCCGTCGAGGGCCTTAGTGAGACCTGACGTCAAAATAGAAAGTAAAAGGGCCCGAGCCATGGGCCTGAAAACCCTCCCGGGCCTGCACAGCTCAGCGCGGCGCCCCTGCTTCCCGCAGCAGCTCTGGGCTGCTCCTTCCTGAGGCTCTTTCCCAAGTGTGATCAAAAACGCGGTGACGGCCGCCGCCGAGCGCCACCCGGCAGAAAGGCAGCTCGTAAACAGCCGATGCCGGGTCCCCGAGCACCTCGGTCCCCGGAGCTGGCGCCGGGCGACTCCCGGCTCCTCCCCAAGGTGACGGTGACTGCCAAAGATCACGGTTTCGAGTGCATTCGGGACCTGGAGGCGGCCGGGACAGCGCAGCCGAAGGCCCTGAGCACGTTGCACCCCGGGGCCGCTGCGGGAAGTGGGGACACCAGGCCGAGGTGTGCAGGCGGAGGCTGGGGTCTGGCCGCTCTCTGACTGATGCTCTGTGACAGTGTCAGCGTTTAGCTCGCTGCGGCTTCTTCTGGTTCAGTCCCTAACGCGGCGCAGGCGCTGTGTGGAAACCTGCATGGTTTGGGGGTGCGGGGCCCCCGCCAGCGAGCTGCCAGTTGGGGTTCGGGGCTGGGGAGCGGAGGGGAAGGCGCCGCACACGCCCAGCGGCCCTGCAGCCCAGGGTGGGTTCGCTTTGGCCAGCAGAGGGACCCCGAGTTTGCGGGGCCACAGCTAGCGGCCTGAGCTGGTCCCGTGAGGTCGCTTCGGTCCCCTCCCTGGTCTCCACTGTCACCTGCTGCTTTTCTCCACTGTTCCCCACAGGGCAACGTGATTTCGACTTGGCGGACGCGCTGGACGACCCGGGTGAGTGACCGGAGGGCGGGTCCCGGGTCCCGAGCCGTGGGGGGCTCCGCCTCGTTGCTGGCGAGCTGGTGGCGCCAGGACTCGGGGGGCTGGGCTCCTCCTGGGGATCCCCTCTCGCCCCGCTGCGCTGCACTCCGGGGAGGGGTGTGGGGAGGCGCTGAGGACCCCTGGGGACCCCTCCTCTGCGTGGTCCCAGGTTGCTGGGCCATTTGGGGTTGACCAGAAATGCGGAGATTCGCTTTCTCCTGGAACCGAGGAAGAAGGAAAGAAAGGGGGGCAGGAAGGGGAAGCGGGGGTGCCGGAAGCAAAGGGGAAAGGAAGAGAACAGGGAGGAAGGAAGGAAGAAAACAGGACAGCAGTGTGCGGTGACCCCACCACCCACCCTGCCCGGTTTCTCCCTTTGCAAGCCCCAAACTCTTATGCTACCTTCTTGTCCCTTTTTCTTTTTGGGGGAATTTCACTTATTAGGGTGAGCACACAGTCTTTGTTTTTGTGAACCCGCTTTTCTTCACCCCACATGGTGCAGCCCGGATCCATCCCTTCTGTCGCAAATGAGGGGTTTCCTTCTTCATGGCTGCGTAGTACTCTACCGTGTCCTCAGGGCATGGCTTTGCCTTTAGCCACTGATACCCCCGTGGTGCAGTAGGGTCGCTTTGCCGTTTCCCTTACTTTAACGTAACAGCTTGGTGGAGCTGCCGTTGCATCTTGGTGCTGACTGCATTTCTCCTCTTTCTTTATTCCCAGAACCCACCAAAAAGCCGAGCCCAGGTGAGTGGCTTTGGGTTGGCCACCTGCGGCCTTTGCGGGGCTGGGTGAGGATGCATTTGGGGGTTAGGGTGCGTACGGAGGTGCCAGACGCGGGACACGGGAGGTGCCAGTAGGTGCCACTCACGACTGCTGGCGCATGAGGCCCGGGCATTAACCCGCACCAAGGGTGAGTGAGAGTCCGTCGGCCTCGCTGGTGGAAATCAAGATGGCACCTTGGGCAAGGGTCGGGTGGACCACAGTGAAAGCAGAAGGGCCGTGCGGGTGCCCGGTTCCAACACACAAAAGGGTTGAAAAGGGGGATTCTAAGAAAATGCACCCCTCGGCACTCACGGTGGACAGACATCCACGGGACCACCCCCGGGTGGAATACCATGCAGCCCTGAACAGGAGACCGTCACCAGCCCTCCTGGCCCGCAGACGAGCCTCAGGGACTTGACCTTCAGGAAACCTGCTTCCAAACGACCCGCAGGGCCCCATTATGCCACTGACATAAAACACCCAGAGCCGGGAAAGCCCCCCAGGTGGAAAGTGGGTTCCCAGCTGCCAGGGCTGGCGTTCGGAATGGGGCCTGAGTTCCAGTGGGGCTGGGGTGGGCCGGGGCAGGGGCATCCTCCGGATGTGGTGGAATGTTCTGGAAGGAGATAGCTGTGACGGTTGCATGACCAGCAGTGGCCTAATGGACCCTCCGGTATTCGCTTCAAATCGAGTTCGTCTTCGTATCGCAATGAGTTTTCCTTCCGTTCTTTGCATTTGCTGGCGAAAGGCGACCTGGTGGGGGGTGACCCACACACCCCACGTTCACGGCTCCAGCACCCCAGGTGGCTAAACTCAGAAGCGGCCCGCGTGCCCGTCCACTGATGAACGGAGAAAGAATGGCTGGTGTTTTGCGCCCCTGGTGGAGTACTATGCTGCCATGAAAAGGGGTAAAGGCCAGCGCCGCCTGGGAAAGCGGCTGCCCCTGGACAGCAGGACGTGGGGTGCAATAAATCGGAGCTGTGAGCTGCCGTGTGCTCTCCACCCTGAGACCAACTCCGGGCCGTTTGGAATAGCAGCGTTATCCCCGGGGGCAACGAGGGAGGATTAAATCCCTAAATTAAATGGAAGGTAACGGGGGCCGGGAGAAGCGGGGAGAGGCTCCCAGGAACCTGGCAGCGTTGGGATTTGGGGTCTGTTTAGACTCAAATATTCTTAAAAAGTAGGAGTTGGGTTACGGTTAGGGTTCGTGTCCGCCATCAGTGGACTGCAGGAGGCTGAGGCAGGAGGACGCGAAGTGTCAGAAACTTCGGTGATGCTGGTGAGAGCCTTCTCAAAGATTAAATCAACACAAAACAAAAGGCGCTTCGTGAATTAAGTGTGAAAAGTTGAAAACCCAATTGCAGGTGGGGCATGGTGGCTCACGCCTGTGACCCCAGCCCTCAGGAGGCTGAGGCGGGAGGGTGGCCCTGAGTTCGAGGCCAGCCTTGGGCTACAGGGTGAGACCCCGTCTCAAAAGCAAGCAAGGAAAACGAGCGCACCTTTCTTCAGGGGTGACTATTGCTCTGCGGGGCACACAGCGCGTTCTTCTCACCCGTCCCCAGGCTGCGTCGGGGATGCGGCTGCTGTGAGCAGTGTCGCTGTGGCCGCGGCCGTGTGCGGGTCCCTGTAGCTCCACCTCTTTAGCTCCTGCAGGAAGACACTCGCCAGGGGGACCCCCGGGTCCGGGGAACCGTCTGGCTCTGGTGTTGGCACCATTTCTGTTCCCCAGCTGAGCTCGGGAGCAGCCACGTGGGGTGCGCAGAGCTCAGTGGGTTTTAGGGAGACGACGGTCCCCGGCGGACGCCCTGATTTGCGGGTGGATGAGCTGGCGGTGCAGGGTGCAGGGCACAGGGGGAGCTTGCGCCCCGGTTAATGCGCTGCCCCTCGCCCTGCAGATCTCTTCCCCCAGCCCAAGCTGCCTCAGCAACCGGAGCCAGCAAACCACGGTCACGGCAACGGGAACGGAAACGGAGGAAGTAAGGATTCCTATGTCATCCCAGCACAGGCTCAGGAGGCTGAGGCGGGAGGGTCTCTGGAGGGCGGAGGCCAGCGCAGACCGCCGGGCACGTCCCCGGGAGAATCTGGTGGCCCGGGGTGGCCTCCTGGCCCGGTTCCAGCTGGTTTGTTTTCTACACCTTACTGCAGTATAGCTGTGAGCCTGCTCCGGGGAGCCGCCTGGGTTAATTAGTCCCCAGGTGTCTCTGGGTGTCCGGGGTGCTGGTGTCAGGACGCCCCAGAGAACCCGAAAGCAGCTGGGAAGCTGCCACCCTTTGCTTGGTGTTTGTATTGACATAGGGTCTGGCTATGCCTTGAATTCACTTGGTAACCCTGTGGGCTTTGAACTTGTGGAGATCGTCCTGCCTCAGCCTCCCGAGTGCTGCGGTGACAGGCGTGTGCCACCTGGTGCCCGGCAAGGCCTGGCCACTTTAATGACCCCGCACCCTGCCAGTAGCTGCGGCACCCGTAGCCTATGGGCCCTGGTCATTTCAGCAATTTGCAAAATTTATTTTAAAAAAACCTTTGCTTTTGGTCGCGAGACCCAGGGAGATGGATCAGACGCACAGAAATGAAAGTTTCTTTAAGCTTCGTGGTTGGAGGCGCGGACGCCAATTTCAGGGGTTGTGGATTTGGGGAGCAGAAACCGGAAAAGAAACGGTTCTTCCGAAAGTTGGGTTCCAGCTCCTTGTCCTCCTGTCTGTCCTTCTGTCTGTCTGTCTTTCCTCTCTCCCTTCCTTCCCGGGGGACGCTGGCGGTGATTTTCTCGCACCCCTGGTCCATGCTGTCACCCCGTTTTCCTGAATCCCCCCGTTATTTCCCAGCAGATCCCTTCGCACCGGCGAACCCCAGACCCCACCGGCAGCCGGGAAGCAGCGAGGAGGACCAGGGTGAGTCCTCGGGGTGCAGCTGTGGTGGAGCCGGCGCCCCAACTCCTCACCCAATGCCTCAGAATCCCAGAGCCGGGGCCGATGCCCGGGTTGCTCCTGACACGCACGGGGCCGGGACCCTCGGGGCTCCCGGGTCTCCTGGACACACTGAGTGGTCAGCGGGGGTGGGGGGCGGTGTGGAGGGGCTGCCGGAGAGCTGTGGGGTGCTGGGCACATCTGGGGTTTGGTGCTCACGGGTTCATAGCTGGGGCTGCCAGTTGCAGGGGGTGAGTTCTTGGCTTCGGAGCCTCCACCTGAGCAGGTTTGTTCTGCTGTGGCCACATCTCTGCCTCGGAGCCGGCCACCTCAGTCACGTACTGGTCACTGGCACCGTAGCACTCGATGGCCACAGTTTAAAGGAAGAGAGGTTCAGTGTGGCTCACGAGTGCAGAGGGTGCAGTCCAGGGTCGGCTGCTCCAAGGCAGGAGCATCATGGCAGAGCTGGCCAAAAGAGACTGTCATGTGCAAAGGTCCTGGGGCAGCAGCTCGTAGTGTGTGTGTGCGCGCGCGCGTGTAGGGAGATGGGGCAGAGATGCAGTTCGCACCGTGTGACCGTGCTATGTCGTCCGCCCACAGGACACTCTGACAGCGACAAAGAGCCCAAGCCCAAGCCGCCTATAGGTAGGAGATGGAGGAGGAGACGGTTTTCAGGAGGCTGAGGCAGGGGAGTCTGCAGTTGGAGTTCAACCTGGGCAACTTGGAGGCCTGAGAGCTCTGGTCCCGCCCAGGGGCCCCCTGAACATTCAACCCTCCTGTCCCTCAGCAGGCGCAGGAGGAGCAGGAGGAGGCGGTGGCAGCAGTGGCAGCAGTGTCGGTGGCAGTGGTGGCAGCAGTGGTGGTTACGACACCAGCGGTGGGTCCCGGCCTGGTCTGCAGTGCTGAGGGGCTGGGCTTCAGCTCCACTGGGCCGGGACCCTGTGACCGGGTTTTGATGGCCTCTGAATGGGCAGCACAGCTCCCAACTGCCGGTGGACGGTGGCTTCGTGAGTCTGTAGCTCACCCGTGGGTCAGAGCAGGGCAGTTGGTTTGCAAAGAGCTTCGCCGCCAAGGCCGTTAGTGGAGGATCTGAGGAGGAAGACTGTCCTGCCTCAGCCTCCTGGATCCAACCGCTGGGCTGGGAGATGGCGGCTCCTCCACCCCGGGTCCCCCACGCAGGTCTGTCCCTGTGTGTCTGTGACCTCCTGTCCCCCTCGCAGCAGGACCCGGGTTTATTTCAGCCCCGAGGGCATCAGTGTCCACCTGCAGGGGCAGAGACAAGTCAGGTTCGGTGGAAGGACACACAGCGGGGACCAGGGTTCCTCTGTGTGAACCCCATGTTGATCCTCCCGCCTGGGTGTGAACCGGGTCGGAACACCGTGATCTGCAACACTGAGTCCCGCCGGGCGCAGTGGCACACGCCTGTCCTGGGAGCGCTCGGGGAGGCTGAGGCAGGAAGATCTCTGTCCTTCCAAAAATTTGTTTTTTAAAAGTCGATCTATAAAGGAGGCATCTCGCTCAGGTCTGTGTGTGGCCCGGGCCCGGTGGGGGGGCTCGGGGCTGTGGGCGATGCCAGCTGCTCCTGCCACTGGGGGTTCATGCTGTCTCTGTCTACTGCAGGCAGCACAATCGCCAAAATCGTTTCCCCGATCGTGTCAGTGCTGGTGGTGTCGCTGCTGGGTGCAGGAGTGAGCTACTTCAAGTCCGGCAGGCTGGGGACCTGCCTTCGGGCCAGCGGTGAGTGTCCCCCACACCCTGCACCCCGGCCACCAAGCACACGAGACCCTCCCTGCAAAACCCAACCCGAGTGCTTAGCACAGAGAAATGGCTTTCGATTGTGATGATTGGAGACAGAGTCTCAGTATTCAGTCCAGGCTGCCCTCACTCGCACCACACAGCCCGGGCTGAACTCACAGAGACCCTCCTGCCTCAGCCTCCCGAGCGCCGGGGTGACAGGTGTGCGCCACCACGCCTGGCATTCAGTGGGATTTTCTTTCCTTCTCTTCTCTCTTTTTTCCTTCCCCCCAATGGGATTTTCAACATGAAAACACACCCGGGCGGCTCCGGTGTTGTAGCACATCTGTTTTTTTTTTTTTCTGGCACAGGGGATCGAACTCATGACTTCGCGCTGGCCAGGCAGGCGCTTGCGCCGCCGAGCTAAATCCCCGGCACGGGAACTCTTTAGACAGGGAACCCTGGGTGGACCTGGGGTCTCCGGGGAGCAGGGTCACCCCAGAATGGCCTGGGCGCCCCTCGCCCGGCTCTGACGCGGCCTCCCCCTTCCCCGGCAGAGGCGGAGAATGTGTGACTAGAGCCCCGACCTCCATCACCGCCAGAGAAAGCAAGAAGCCCGCGGCGCAGGGATGTGGACGGCTGCGCTGGGCTTAGCATAACGGGGGCCTGAAGAGTCCCCCCGTCCCTCCCCTCCCCCCCTCCCCCTTCTTTGGCTTCCTTCTCTTCTGATTCTGGACACTGCACCCCCAGGGCCTCCACACTGAGCTCAGACTTGCATCCCTCCTGCCTCAGCCTCCCACGTGTACCTGGGGGGAGAGTGTGCACCCCTCACCCTCACCCTGGGCCGGGCTGTCCAGGGCGTGGTCCAGCAGGTCTGCAAACCCCCTCCCTCCTGCCTCAGCCTTCCAGCTGGGGGACCCGGGCAGCAGGACTGACCCAGTGCTCCAAGCCCTAGCCTGGGCTACATCCTCCAGCCCTGTCCCGACCCGGCCAGGATTCACTCTGCTCATCCTGGGCCCGGATGGGCTCTGGCCACTCCGGGGGGAACCGGGCTGATGGGACGTGGGGAGACTCAGAGCAGAGGCACCGACCTCAGGTTCTCCGGGGCCCCCGGGCCTTTGCACTGCCTTTTCTTCTGGTTCTAGTATTTTCTGCGTGGAGCAGCACCTGTCAGGGCTGAGCTCTTTGGAGGTTGTTTTTTAGCCCCTGATGCTCAGTTGGCAGCTGCCCCTGAAGAAATGCAGGTTTATTCCTTTTTGGTCCCCTAAGGTAGAGCTTCTGCCCCGTCACAAGGGTGCTGGCCTGGTGGGGTCCGTCTGAGTCGCACTTTGGGAGAGACGGATAAACTGGCTCGGGCACACGGCATGGTTGGGTTCAAACTTACAGAATTTGGGCGTTTTGCTTTATGCATTGGAACCGTAGACAGGATCTTTCATTTCCCATCTGGGGTTTGTGTGGAGGACGCTTCAATATTACGCGTCAATGGTATCGCCCGCAGCACAGACACGGGTGCTTCGTGAGCACCGTTTCCGGGTGCAAAACTGAGCCCCAGTGAGAAGGAGCCGAGAGCAGAACGTGCAGGATGCAGACGCCCAACTTGAAGAAGAAACAGAAATGGTGCAGAGAAGATGGGTCACGGTTATGCGGCCTGGACTCGTGAATAATCCCCCCCCCACCGGGGACTGACCCCAGGGCCTTTGCATGGAGCGAAACCCCGAGGCTTCCATTTTTGATGTTGCCGGGTAATCGCTCCAAGTGAGGCTGCCCGGACTGGCTGCTGGAATTTGCCCTGCCTCGGCCTCCCGGATTGCTGGGACGTCAGCAATCGGCAATCACCAGAGCAGGCACCACGCCTGGCTCTGGGGAGGGTTTCAGCAACTTGGAGACGCCGCCGAGTGTCGTTGCTTTCACCGTGTGAGGCTTCCGCGTCCTTCCCAAAGTGGCGAAAGCTCGTGCCCAGCTACCAGTTAGTTCTGCGCGTGACCTTCAGCCTAAGCTCCACCGAGTCCCCGTTCAAACGTGCGTTTGCACATTCGCGTGCCGATCCGTACAAGAGCGGCTGGGTGGCGGGGTGCAGCGCAGGCCCACCCGCCTTCGGTCGGCATCACAGATCGCTGCTGCACTTCACCTGCGGGCAAGGGCCCAGGACGTGACTCGGGGCAGAGCGACTCCCGGCTGCGGATTGAAGTTCGGCATCAGAACACCCAGAGAGAAACAGTCACCAAGAAAGAAGCAGCCGCGGCTACTGCCATTGCACTGTGCATTTTCTGTATTTTAGGTGCACAGTTTTGGCAGACAGGTGGCGTCCAGAGGGCCCTCCGTGGCCACGCCCACCAACGACGTCACTTCCGCCCTTAGGTCCCGCCCCCCGTAGTTCTCATTACCAGGCAACAGTTTGTAGACTAAGCAGGAAGACCTCAGCACCACGCCCCTGGGTGCGGCTCCACCTGCACAGTACCCCGACTGGCTTGGGGAGTCTCATGACGGAGTCGCCAAGGAAGATCTATGCTATGAATGGATTCGGACGAGGTGCATTCTGATTCCCTAAATCCAGACATTAAAAGCCTGGCTTCTCCCCCCTCGCTCTGCAGAGCGTGGTTTTATTTCGAAATGCCGCCTTCGCAGGTGTGGTTAGCTAAGTTAGGACGAGGACTTGGGGGACCAGGGAGACCCCTGATGGGATAAGCTGCTGGGATAAGCTGCTGTCCCTAACAGAGAGAGACAGATGTGATGCACACCCCACATCCCAGCGCAGGTGGGAGGCCGAGTCAGGAGGATGGCAAGTGCCGGGCCAACGTGGGCAAGTTGGTGATTTAGCGAAGGCTCAGTCTCAAAGTGAAAAAACACGAAAGGCCGAGGGTGTAGGTCAGGGAGAAGGTTCTGGACTCAGTCCCCGGAAATGTAATCAATCAACGATCAATAAAATAAAAAAAAAAAAAGCAAGGTGCATCTGGAGGCGCTTCAGCATGGAGGGAGAATGTCGCGGAAACACTGGAGTGAGGCGCCGAGTAGAACTCTGACGTCACCTTCGGGACTCACGTGGCCCTGCTCACACCTTGAGCGTGCACTTCCGGCTTCCAAACCCGTGTGCACTGGTGTGTGCGCGCTGGGCGTGCGTCATTTTCCCTATCGTCAGTGCCGACAATGAACTGTTCAGTTGAGATGCCAGTCAGGGACCCAAAGTCAGGGCCGTGAAATCAGAACGGCAGGATGGAGACCTCAGGCCCTTTGCACACCTTTCTTCTTTATGTCTTTGTAGCTTTGGTTAATGCGGGAGTCCTGGTCTCCATCTTGAACTACATTTCCCAGCATTCCCTGTAAGTAGCTGTGGTCATGTGACTGCCTCTGGCCAATGACGAACCACAGCTTGTTCTCAGCATGTGGCTCTTTTATTATTATTTTTTTTTTTAAAGTTTTTAAGTCAACATAATAGGTAACCTGTTACTCTCTTGCTCTTGCCTTGGGCATTCTAAGGAAACTTCGGAGAGTTTCTCCGTATGTCTTCTTAAGAACAAAAAAAACTTTTTTTTTGGAAATCACTGTGCTATAAGAAAACTTTTTGAAAGTTTTAAATTTAAGCTTTTCCTCCTGTGACGAGTGCATTAAGTTACGGACATTTCCTGGTCTGGGGGTGTAGATGGTGGTAGATCTCTTGCTTAGTGTAGGTGAGAACCAGGGTTCCTTTCTCTCCAAAAAATAAAATGAAAAAAAGTCTGAAAAGTCATCAAAGTCAGGCATGGCGGTGCACGCCTGTCATCCGAGCACTCGGGAGGCCGAGGCAGGAGGATTTCTGGGAGTTTGAGGCCAGCCTGCTCTCATCCTGGGCTACAAAGTGAGCTTAAGGTCAGTCTGAACTGCATAGCGAGACTCTGTCTCAAATAGACAAAAAAAAAAAAATAAAATTATTGCAGTCAAAGATGCATGGCTATGAATCCACCTCAGAGTCCTCCCGGCTCTGCACACATTCATCCATCTCAGTGTCCCCCGCTTCCCGCAGCAGCTCTGGGGTCCTCTGTCCTCAGGGGCTTTAGCTGCGCTGTCCTGGCCGCCTCCATGTCCCGAATGGACTCAAAGCATTGACCTTTCCAGGGAGGAAAAGGGGAGGAGCCAGGAGTCACCTGGTGCCAGCTCCGGTGACCGAGGTGGACGAGGACCAGGCGTCCTGTGTTTCTGAGCTGCCTTTCTGCTGGACGGCGCTCGGCAGTGGTGGTCACCGCCTCTTAGATGTCACCTTCTAAAGACACACAATGACACAATGACGGCTGTCCGGGCAGCTCGGCTTCCTTCTGGGGGACTCCTCTGTCCTGAAGCCATACAGCAATTTCTTCAAAACTTCTCTACCCGGTCCCCATCTTCTGAAGCACAGGTCCCTGCCACGCCACGGCCCCGCCTGTGGGCCTCGGCCTCCTGTGCTAGGTTACCAAGTCCCCTTGCCGAAGGCGCCGACAGGTTCAGTACCTACCGAGCTGTTTCACCCAGCCCATGGCGTTCCGGGTTTTGCTTTGGTTCAGCTGGTTTTCTTGCTTATGTGGTCAGAGTTGTTGTGACGCTGGATGCTCACTGTGAACCTCTGGAACTTGGCAGCTGGGCAGTGCTTTTTCTCTTTTTGAGACAGGGTCTCGCTATGCGGTCCAGGCTGGCCTTGAGCTCACTTTGTAGCCCAGGCTGGTCTCAAACTCGCGATGATCCTCCTGCCTCAGCCTCCCGAGTGCTGGGATGACAGGCGTGAGCCACCACGCCCGGCTATGGGGCGGCATTTTTAAGCAAATCACTTAGTGGGTCTCTTTGCACGTGGAGGCCGTAGGCGGTCAAAGCTTCCCCTACTAAGCTAAAATCAGCAGAAACCCATGCTGTCCCCTCCAAGCCTGCAAAAATGCCACCAGCCCGCGGGGACAGACAGCGGGCACTTGTGCAACTCACCCGGGCTCACACTGAAGGTGGCTTTCTTTTTCTTTATTTTCTGTTCCTGAAGACAGAGCTTGGGAATTTCTCACTAAGCTAATCTGGCTTCCTTTAGCGTTTTCTGTTTTGAGACGGGGGTTTTGTCAAGGTGCCCGGGCTGGGTGTGAGTTGGCAACTCTCCCGTGTCAGCCTTCCCCGGTGCAGGGATCACTTGACTTGCCACGAAATTTCACTGCAAGGAGTGAAAAAGGCTGAGCTGACACTAACATTCCTGAATCTTTAGCAACAACACCCGGACAGACAAGAGGGCGTCTCTGACGGCACACGGACACGATCAGTTAGCGGGGCCAACACACGCGCTGTTTCAGTTTGTCTCCTTCAGAAAGCTTTTGTGTTTGGGGAATAAGCAAGGAGTTGTGCTTTTACCCGGGGAAGGAAAGACCAAGCGATCAAAGAGCCCAAGTCTAGGTACCTAGTGCGAGAAACGAAGGCTTGGGGTTCGGGGCCCAGTGCCGGCCTCCCGCTAAAGACGCTAGAAGAGTCCTGCTACGTGTGGTTCAGGACGGGCTGAGACACGAACAGGATCCACGCCGAGGGTCAACTGCGGATCTTATGGGGACGTTTGATTTGAGTGTCCTCCCCTGCAGCTTGTGACCAGCACACGTGCGTACCTGAAGCCACCACACAGACGCTGCCGTTAGACAGATGCTGCGCCGCTGAGGGTCACGTTAACCACAGCCCTTTGCACTTACAGCTTGAATTTGGCCAGGAAAATATGAAAACAAGAGACGCATAAAACCAATACTGGACATAGGTGCACGAAGGAAAACATGGTTTTTGAGACAGTGTCACTCACTGGGAAGCCCGGGCTGGCTTTGAACATGCAGGGACCCTCCTGCCTCAGCTTCCCCAGTGCTGGGATGACAGGCCTGCGCCCCCGAGCCCAGTTATAGATGTTTTCTGAGGGTACTAAGGGGCCGACAGAGATGCACTCATACCTCTGGAGGTGACTAGGGAGGGGGCATGGAGCACAGACTCTACCACCAGCTCTCTCTCTCTCTCTCTATTGTTATCCAAATATTGAAATTTGAAACCCGAGGATTATAATCGCTTTTCTGACCTTCCTCACAATTTGGAAAGTTATATTTATTTTATTTCTTTTAATTAATTAATTAATTAATTAACTTATCGATCCATCCGGGGGAACAAACTTGCGACCTCACGCTTGCCAGGGAGGCGCTTACACCGCTGAGCTAAATCCCCAGCCCGAGGAAAGCTGTATTTGAAATCCCTCTGAAAGGTTATTGGAATCCCGGCCAGTTAATTCCAATCCACCACCTCCAATGCAACCCACGGCGAGAGTATAAAGACACGGAGACATGAGCAAAGTTAAGGGCAGCCCAGGGGTCTTAAGTCCCAGCCAAGTGAGGACATGGAGACCAAGCTTGGGCTGGTACGTGAGACCGTCCTGCCTCAGCCTCCCAGAGTACTGGGCTGGCTGCTGCTGTCTCCCCCTCCGCGTACCTCACTCCCTCCTCCGGCCTGTCCAGCTGCCCTGTCTAGGATGCCACCTGGGCCACTAAGAACGCACTGCAAAACGGAGGCAGCGCTGGCCTGGGTCCTGCGCACTCCCAGGCTGCCACAGGGGCCCCGGTGTGGCCACGCAGCTAACCACTGATCCCGGAGCTGCCCGCGCGTGCGTGGTCTCGGTGGGTCCTGCAGTGCCGCTCCTGCTCTGGTGACCCGGATGCAGTCTCCGAGGGGCTCCTCTCCGCCTCGTGCAGCGGAGGCCCCGGGCCTGGTGGTTCTGCTCATGCGCGCAGGGCGCCCCACGCTCCTCCCACTGGCTCCTCCCGCCCCTCCACGCCCCCACGCGCGCACGAGGCCCGTGCACCGCGTTTCTGGCTTCCCTGCTGCACCCGCAGACCCGCTGGCCCGGCACCCGGCCCGCTTCCCCGGCTTCCGGCCCGGATGGATACCCAACACGCGCGCCATCGCGCACGCTCGTGCGCCCAGCCCCTCCGCGCGCGCCCCTCCGCGCGACCCCTCCGTGCGGCCCGCGGCGCCGGGTCCGAGCCTCCCCGAGTGCCCAGCCGCGAGGACGCGGCCGGCTGCGGGCTGCAACCTGGCCTCGGGCCCGGGCCCTTGGAAGCCACCGCTCGCAAACATTGACTGGCAAACATTGACTCTGGCGCTGGTGACTAAAGGTTACAGCGCAGCCCCGGAGACCCGCGACCGCGCACTGGGCGGGGAGGGGGCCGGGGCTCCGGATCCAGGCGGGGAAGGGAGCCGGGCCCCAGCTCTGCGTGCGCCCCCGCCCACCCCGGGCTATGCGCGCCCCGCGCTTTGGGCAGTGTTGGGGGCTGGGACGGCGGCGCGCTGCGGGGCCGGGCTTCCGGGGAGCCCAGGCCAATCGCGGGGCTCGAGCGCCCGGCCCGAGGCTGGGGGAGCCGCGCCCAGAGGAGAGGCGGGGTGCCGGGTGCTGGGCCGCGTGGAGAGGCTGGGGCGGGGGCGCACGGGGCGCGGGTGGGGACCGAGCTCGCCGGAGCAGGGAGGCGGGGCGGTGGCTTTGCAGGGAGCTGGGAGCAGGCCAGGGGGCGTCGGCCGTCCGGACGCAGAGGCTGCCGGGGTGCAGGGGGTGCAGGGGGCGTGGCGGAGGGAGGCCCGGGCAGACGAGAAGCTTGGGGCCCCAGCTCTCCTGAGGGGTGAGGAGCGGAGGGTGGGGAGGGGGCGGGGCTGCAGGAAGGAGGTTGAGGGGCTGGAGAAGGTGGGAGCCCCGAGGCCTGGGTACGGATCTTGGTCCAAAGACGAAGGGGTTCGGGGTGGGGTGCAGGGCCCCGGGGCTGCTGAGGGGGCTGCGGGCCTGGTGCCAAAGCTCCCCACGCGCTCAGGAGCTGAGGGGGTCGGGGGCGGCCCAGAGGGCGCCAGGGGAATACGGGGTTGCCGGGGATGAGGTGAGGGGGTGCAGGGGTGCAGGCTGCGGAGTGCGCAGACGCTGGGGCGCACTCGGCCTGGACGTGGCCTAGAGGGTCCAGCGGGTGCCCGTGTGCGAGCGGCGTTGACCACGCGGGGTTCCTGGGTGCGGAGGGAAGTGAGGGACAGAGGAGGCCCTTTGGGGGTGGTGGGTGCAGGGTGTAAGAGCTGGAGGCGCCCGGGCCGCGTTTGGGGTGCAGACAGAGGCAGCCGAGTTGGGAGAGGGTGAGCCCGGGGCAGTGGAATGCGGGGACCCGGGCTCTGGTCCCACCGTCTGGGGACCTCGGTGCCCGGAGTTGAGAGGAGGTGTGAACAGGGAGCGCTTTTCAGGGACAGCAGGGTTTGAGGGCCACGGAGGTTGGAGGGGGCGCGGGCGTGGGAGCGCCTGCAGGCGAAGCTGCGAGGGCCCTGGGCTTGGGGACCCAGTGTGGGCTGCAGAGGGGTCTCACGAGGGTCCCTGTGTCGCCCGCAGGCCTGGGAATCCACACGCAGGCCCTGGCTGGACGCGGCGCTGCGCCCAGTGTGCCGCGGCCTCTGCACGTCCCGCCCGGGGCGCGGCGCAGGCGGGTGCCCCCGGCCTCCGAGGACCATGTCGGGTGAGTAGCCCCGGGAGCTGCCCAGCACCCCGCAGATCCCAAGTCCCCCCACTCGCATCCCAGGAGCCCTTGGACTCGGGGCCTCTGAGGGTGCTGCATTCGGAGCTGGGGCCCTCTGAGGGCTCCCCGTTTTCCTCCTGTGATACCCATTCTGGAGGTGTACCAGCTCGGTGCAGGAGAGAAGCTCAGATCCTCAGGGCCGGGCAGGCAGAGGGCCAGAAATCTGCGCTCCTGAGCTTCCTCCGAGGGCCGTGTCTCTGGATCCCCAGGGTTGGCCACATTGGCCTCCTTCTCCCCAAAGAGCAGGGAAGTTAGGGGAGACCCGGGCCTCTCCATCGCTCCTGTAGATCCTTGGTGTCTCTTGGAGGTCGGATGGGCACAAGTCACAAACGCCTAGGAATAAGAGGCCCTTTGTCACCCCCAACCCGTGAGCTCTGGAGAGCCAGGTCTTTTCTAAGCGTTGGTGAGAGGCTCCTTTCCTGCCCCAGATGCGCTTGGGTAGGGGCTGTGCCTTGCAGAGGGGGTGCAGGTCGGATTCCCGGGCTGCCCAAAGAGCTCTGTGTCCTCCTCAGGACCGGCTTGGGGCTGTCTGGGTGCAGACCGCGGCTGGCTTCCGGGCTGGGAGGCTCCACACACGCCTGCCCGCGGTCAGGGGGACGCATGGGTGAGCCCTGGAATGTCCCGGAGGACCTTAGGTGACCCCCATGAGAGCATCCGACTCTCTGCACCCAACAAAAGCCACCTCTGAGTGCAGCGGAGGAGGAGATTGGACGGGGACCTGGTGTCATTGGGCAGGGCGGCTTGGGAAGGGGAAAGGGGAGACGTAAACGTTTCTTTAAAAAGAAAACAAACAAGCCACCCTGCAGAGGGGAGGTTGTTTGGGTGTTTATTTCTGTTTTTAGAGCAGCTGCCTTGTTGACCCGGGTTACAGTGCAGTGTCCGTCCGTCCGGCTGGGTTTGTCTGTCTCTTCTCCCCGTGGCCGCCCCTGCTGCCATATTGGTTTCTGGTCACCATATTGGTTTCCGGGTGCAGACTTCCGGTGGGGACCTTGCGGGGTGGTGGACGATGCCCGCCCGCGTCTGGCCACAAGCTCGTGCAGGGCAAAATCCAAAGCCCAACGCAGTGAGGGCTGCCCGGGGTCCCAGCCAGTGTCTCAGCCTCGAGAACCTTAGAATTCAGGCTTTGCCTGGGTCTCACGAAGTCCCCAGGTGGCCCGTATTTAGAAGATCCTTGCTCACTGGACGGAGGGGGACCTCCTTGGCTCTGGGCTCTCTCGTGATTGTCCCCCAAAGCCTGCACAAGCTGCTGGTCACCTGAGACGTTTGCATTTCTCACGGGGAAGCCGCCGCTGTGTCCGAACCCGGCTGAAAATTGACTTTTGCAGGAATGACCCCGTGAGGCTCTTTCCTGGGACACCCATTTTTAGCAGCCAGAGCTGCGCCCAAGCTGGTGCCTTGGCAGGGTTTCTGGGCTTGAAGAGCGTCCTGAGGAGCAGGGGGCCGAGGGGGCGTCTCTGTCTTCCTGCCGGCCCGGCATGGTTTGATGCAGGAAGCCGGCTCTTCCCTGAGCTCTGCCTGCCTCAGACGTCCTCTTGCTTTGCCGAGTGGGGGACGGGGCCACCCTGGGGATGCAGTTTAAAGACCCCCATCTCCACGCATCCACAGCCTGGGGTCCTGGGGTGTCGGGGTTGCCGAGTATGAATTTGTGTGTGGATCGACTTACAGACCGTAGCGCCCATTCATTCTGTGGACTCCACCAGAGTCCCGGGGCGGGCGGGGCGTGGGCAAGACAGACAGACAGACAGACAACCAGTGCAGGAAGTGATCAATCACTGAGTGCCCTGTGAATTTTCTGTCTCCGTGAGGAGGTACGGAGATAAACGGCTGAGAGCATGAGGGTCTCGATTGGCTTCGGACTTCTGGGGTGCAGTCCATGGGTTGTGGGTCCCAGGGGAGAGCAGGCAGGGCAGGAGGGGGGAAGGAGAGGGGAGCGGAGGAGCCAGGGCCCAGTGCGCCCTGCAAAGCCCTGGAGCTGGACCGGCTTCGCCCCATCCAGCTCTGCCTAAGCCGGTGAACCTTGCGTTCTTCAGTAGGTGAAACCATTGATGCACTGGGGGTTCTCGGCATCCCAGCACCTTCCCGAGCCCCCAAAGCAGGAGGCTGGGGCCCCTCCCCACCCAAGCCATGCCAACCACTTGGCCGTTTCTCCCGTGTGCACCCCTGCGCTTTTCTGGGGATGACTCCCCGTGATTCTCCTCCAGGGCGATCGCCGGGAGCAGGTGCCCTGTGCTGGCGAGATCCTATGTTACCTGCACCTCCCCAGTGGCTCTTAGAACCCTGCAGCGGAAAGAGAGGTCAGGGCGGCGTCCCCGCCACGCCTGGGTTCCCGTGGCCGCCTCTCCCTGGGCTCCTGGGCCTGAGCCCAGCCGTAGGGAGGAGGCTGAGCGGCCAGGGTGCGTCCAGCGCTGGTCTCCACCCTCGACCGGCCAAACCTCTGGCCGCTTTTCTGTTTCCTTTCTTGGCTATTTTTAGTTGAGTGGGTTGTTGGAGGAGGAGAGAGTGGCTATTTGCGGGTTTGTGTGGGCTGGTTGGAGGTGACCTTGGGCACGGAGGAACTTGGAGAGCCCCCGGCTTCTGTCTGTCTGTCTCTGTCTGTGTCTCTGTCTGTCTCGGTCTTTGGACAGCACTGCGCAGCTGGGTGGGGATTAGCCACAGGGCCCATGTGCACCAGCTCTGTACCTTCCGGGGCGGGTGGAGGCAGCACTTGGGGATTTGTCTTGGGGGACAGGCGGGGGGTCTGCGCTCCCTGGATCCACGCGGCACGGCGTGCTGGCCTGGGCCGACTGTGCTAGGGCATCTGCCGGGCGGTACCGGAAGAGTTCACCGCCCAGCAGTGTGAGACAGATGCCGAGATGGCCGGAGAGCCGGGCAGCAGACCGGAGACGGATGGGGGAGGCCTGCGCAGACGCATGCGGGTGACAGGAGGTGACGTGTGGACACAGGTACATGGATAGGTAGAGATGACAGACAGACAGACAGACAGACAGGCGGATGGATGGGTGGATACATGGGTGAAGGACGCCTGTCTTTGAGGGCCGCGGGGCTGTGCTCTGGCTGCCGGCGGCTGCGGGGAACTTTAATTTCTGCGGGACGCCGGCCAGCCTGCCTGGCAGCTGCTTTTCTCAGTGCATGTGGGGTTTTTCCTGCCTCCCTTCCAGTCCGGTCTTTATCCTGGCAGCCAGCTACGCTGAGCTCAGCGCTCAGGCTCCGGAGCAGGCTCCGTGTATCTCGTCTCCTCTGCACGCGGAGACTCGAGCGGCCTGCAGAGCCGCTCGGCCCTGGGACCCCGCGTGTCCTAATCATTCCTGTCGCGCTAGAAATTAGGACGCGGAGGACATTCTGTGTAATGGAACGGTGTGTTTATCTTACGGTTTGGACCTACAAAGTCCCCTGTGTGCAGAGGTGGGGCCTTGGAAGGTGATGGACGCTGTGGTGCCGTGGTCCTCAGTGGACCCGTCCAGGGGTGAGTTCCCGGCTGAGTTAGTTCCTGGGTGGGTCTCCAAGCCTCTAGTGTAAACCGAGTTTAATGGCACATACTGAAAAACCGGCACCTAGGAGGCTGAGGCAGGAGGAGCATGATTTTGAGCCTGGCGTGGGGAGATCCTGTCTCAAAAACAAAACAAAACAGAATGGTTGAGAATGGGGAGTAAATATCCAGGACCCCATAAAACAACAAAACCAAGACGAAGCAAATAAAAATAAAAACAAAGACGAAATATAAACGTGGTGCGCCGTGAACACACAGAACGTGTCCTCTTCGTGTGGCAGAGTCAGGAAAGAGCGATACCTTCTGCTCGAGCCAGCCCGAAGCCCGGCATTTTCTAGCAGTTTTTTCTGCATTCCTGTTTGGGATGAAACGATGCACACGAAACAGCAGGTTTACCAGGTGCCAGGGGTGTTTCTCGGTGGGAGAGCCCTGGGTTCGAATCCCAGGATGACAAAAAAAACAAACAGGTAAATTTTAAGAGCAGAAGTGAGGAGAACTCCCCAAATGCACCTTCCAGAAGGCGGCCGGTTGATGGGCGGGTCTGTCTGCACGTCCTCAGAGTCATCACGGCAGGCTCTGTCACCCTGCCCCGTCCCTCACAGGGGCACCTTGCTTCTTGTCTGTGTCCACAGTGACCGACGAAGCCTTCGTGACGTTGGCCGCCAGTGACGTCTGCTGCCAGGGCGTGTTGGTTTTGGGACAGTCCCTGCGCAACCATGGCACCACGAGGAAGCTGGTGGCGATGATCGCGCCGCAGGTGTCTGAGCCGCTGAGGTGAGAGTTGCACACAGAGGCTGCCCGTGCCCGGGTGTCTTTTCTTGGGGGGGACCAGCGTTACTGACGCCCTGACGCATCCAGGGTGGTCTCGGGTTCTGCCAACCTTTGCTTTTCGCAGTGCCAGTCTTCCCATACCTGGATTAAGGGTGGGGATGACCAGGTCAGCCCACTGATTGCTTTGGCACTGCCCAGTAGCCGTGTAAGGGGTAGGAAGACCCTTATTTTATCTCTCGCTTGCCTTGCCGCTTGCTGCCCACCATGAGCCGTTTGTCCTCTGCTGTCCACCCCGCCTGGACACCGGTCCACGATGGACTGAAACCTCTGCAAACTGGGAACCAGATAAACCTTCTTTTCCCCTTTTTTGCTCCGGGTCCTGGGGATTTTTGTCCCAGGAACCAGAAAAGGAGCCGAGCCAGGGAGAGCTATTCTGAGAACCCCGTGGACCCGGGAGAGGGTGTTTTCGCCAGGTGTGGCTGCTGGAGCATTTGTGTGCTGGAAAACTGCCGTGCAAGGCCACGTCACGCCGTGTGTACCAGCGGTGAGGTCACCTCGCCGACTGTGCATCCCCGGGGGTTTGCATCTGCTATCTTGGGAGGGTGATTGAGCGCAGATGGGCAGTCCTGGGTGAGGGGAGCTAGTTGTGCCAGAAGATGTTGGCTGAGGAGACCAAGCTCTCTCGGTGCTGGACGCATGGACTTGGGTCCGGCGGGAAGGAAGAGGAAGTAGCCGGCAGGGGCGGCCCAGCTAGTGTTTCCTAAACCGTCAGATCCGTGATCAGCTTATTCCACAGAGTAACTGAGCCGTGTTCCGTTCACACATTTGTCCCTGTTACCTACGGAGTCAACCAGCTTGGTCCCAAGGATCTTATTTCGTCCTAACCCCTTTCCACCTCTGAGCGCTAGAGTCGGAGTAGGATTCTAGTCCCGGATGGAGAGATTCAGTATCAACCGGGAACCATCACAAAACCACGGCAGCACATACATGCAGATGGCGTTTTTGTAAAGAGGAGGCTGAGGCGGGAGGGTTTCTGAGTTCTAGCTCTGTCTGAGCTAGAGAGACCGTGTCAGAATATCAGCTGTACAAAGATGCTGGGGTGTCGCTCAAGTGGGAGAGCCCTGGATTCAAATCCCAGGACGAGAAACCAAAAGTAGCTCGTTGGGTTGAGTTTTGGAAGATGTTCCGGAGGTGGTGGAGTGGGATGCGATGTGAGAGGTGATGCAGAGAACTTAATCAATGTGAAGAAGAGACGTAAAAGGAAATAGCCACTCTGGGTTTCTCAGTTTCAGCACCGGTCAGGTCCAGGGCTGCTGGTTCCCGAAAAGTTGCTCCCTGGGCGTTTTGGGGTCCACCCTCTCCGTATCAGTAGGATTATCTTTTTCCTCCAGTTATGACCACCAAAAACCTCTCCGGAAATTGTTCCTAATGAATGTTGCTTCCACCCCAAAGTGAAGAGTCCTGTTCCAAGTGAAAATTAAAAGTTCCTGGCAAACACTTTTACAGTATTTCCAATGCAGAGATTGGTTATTGACCATCAAGTGTAAAACCTGCCGTGTGTGTGTTTGCGTGTGTGTGCGTGTGTGCGCGCGCGCGCCAGGATTTGAACCCACGATCTTGGTACTAAGCTATACCTTTCACACCTGTTATTTTTTATTTTGAGTCAGGGTCTTCCCGGGCTAGGCTGAAACTTGTGATCCTCCCGCCTCAGCCTCCTAGAGCACTGGGATGGACAACAGGCGTGTGCCTCACTTTCTGGGTCCTGTATGACAAACACTAAGCAAACACAGACATAAACAACACAAGATAGGAACAGTGGATAGGAGATACATTTCCCGCTCCCTCAAATAAACGGAAGTCCAGCTCCGTCGGCCAGTTTCTGGGTGACGTTTGTCCCCAGGTCTGTTAGCAAATGTCCTTCTGAGCACTGGTTTCATGGGGATGGAGCTTGAATGTGACCTCTAAAAATGGGATAAGGCGTCACCCATACTGGCTGTAACCCACTGTCTGCAGATGCTTCTGTTTGCGAGTTTTCTGCCCCAAGACAGGAACCAAAAAGAAAGAAGAGGCGTTTCGTGGTGGACCTTGTCCTGGGTTGATGGACCTTCAGATTCAGGAAGGGTTTCTGGGGTGCGGAGAGCTGAGGGAGATGACCGTGATGGTGGACGCTGGTCCCTGGGGTGGGGACCCTCTGCCATCTCCCCACTGTCCCCCAAATGATGGCGTAGGTAAACAACTGATACTGCCCTGTCCTGGCCGCCTCCATGTCCCGAATGGACTTAAAACCTTGACCTTTCCTGGTTGCTGTGACCATGGGGAGGAGCCGGGGAGTCGCGTGGTTCCAGCTCCGGTGACCGAGGTAGACGAGGACCCAGCATCGTGTGTTTACGAGCTGCCTTTGTGCTAGATGGCACTCGGCGGTGGCAGTCACCGGGTTTTTGATCACAGCTGGTGAAAATTTTCAGGGTGTCAGGAGCCCCACGCTCTGCCCTCCGGGTGGTCAGGTGGACACTGTGTGTCGTTCAGCTGCGTCCCGGTAAAGAAATGTGGACTGCAAGGAGAAAATGAAGAAAGCTAAGAAGCGATGAATTCCAAAACTTCAAGGTCTTTCAGACAAAGATTTCAGAAGCAGGCAAAAGCAAGTGGAGGAAATAAAACAAACAAACAAAAATAACCCCTGTCGTGTTTCAGGCTGAAGGCACGATTGTAAGTAGAGAATGCCGAATAGCGTGAATTAAAGGGAAAAAGCTGGGTCTGGTGGTGAATAGCTGTCATCAGAGCGCTGAGGGAGGCTGAGGCAGGAGGGTTACAAGTTTAAACAAGTTCAGCCAGGGCAACTGAGGGGCTCAGTGAGACCCTGTCCCTAAAGGAAAAATAAAAAGCACCAGGGATGTAGATCGGTGTCCAGGGCATGCCAGGAGAGACCCGTGGACATTTTCATCTTATACTTTGCCCTCAGTATTTATTTGGCCGATCGGATCTCACCAGCGTGTCCCCCTTGGCCTGTGAGATGTGTTTCTCTTCTTTTACTTTCTAGAAATCCTTTCCTTTTTCGTTGCTGTTGTTTTGAATCGGCACTAGCTTTTCCAGTTCGGGATACAGTAAGATTCCAGGCAGATTCTTAAAAATAAACACCTCAGAAGCACATTTTATTTTGACCAAAGAAATGTCTGTCTTTCAAGAGTTGAATGCCAAGCACGTATGCAAGCAGCAGCGTAGGATTCGAACTCAGAAAGCAAAGGGCCGGTGCAGTTGCAGTGGGTGTCTGGTTTGTTTTCTCCCTGGTTCCCGTTGAATTTTCTCCGCCTGAGCTTCTGCAGAGGGGAAGCTGCCTCTCTGAGGGAGGACGCAGTCAACCCGCCCTAGGGCCCTTGCTTTCAGTTGGTTGTGCCTTTTGCAGTTTGCACACACGTGTGTGAACATGTGCAGGACTCTGCATTGCTTGTGAATTCTCCTGTGGACTGGCACAGAGATCTGGAAAGCAGCTGTGAACATCTCCTCCTTCCCGGCAGCCTGCGGGACAACTTCAGACCGTTTTCATTTCCAATTGGCTCGAATCGTATCTTTCCACGCCTCCTGTGGCCCGGTGGGCTGGGGGTTCGTCTGTTTCGCTATACTTTGGAAGAGCGCAGTCTTTAATTGCTAATTATTTACATCTATTTAAAAATTTTGCCTTCAAGTTTTTGGTGCATGCTGTGGTCTTTGTAATTTCTTTCCCCTGAGTAGTTCAGGGTTTGGATTGCATTTGCTTTGCTGGGGTTTTGAGGTGCATGCAGGGGTCGTTTATTTGGGCTCCCTCTGTTTTTTGTGAGATCTGTGTTCCAGATATCAGAGCAGCACGGGGCGTGCTCTTCTTGAAGGGGAAGATGGTCCTGTACCTGTGATCACCCGCTGTCCTCATGTCTGTCCTGTGTCCTTTCCAGGGTGACCCTCTCCAGGGTCTTTGATGAGGTGATCGAAGTGAACCTGCTGGAGAGTGAGGACCACTCCCGCCTCGCGTTTCTGAAGAGACCGGAGCTGGGGGTCCCTCTCACCAAGCTGCACTGTTGGACGCTCACCCAGTACAGCAAATGCGTCTTCTTGGATGCGGACACACTGGTGAGTCTGGGGAAGACCAGCTGCATGCTCTCCGCTTCATGAGGAACCCATCGAAGATCTGGCCTCTGTGTGCCCTACCTGTTAGCTCTTGGGGGTAGATTCCCAGATTGGGGGGTTTTCTGTTGCTGGGAATAAATACCAGCATGCATAATTTAAGGAAGAGAGGTTTAGTTAGGCTCATGGGTGCAGAGGGTGCAGTCCATGGTCGGCTGCTCCAAGGTAGGAGCATCATGGTGGACGGGTGTGGGGGAGGAAAGACGCTCACATATCATGGTGGCCGGGAAGCAGAGAGAGAAGGGAGGAGCCGGGGACAAGAACACAGGCTTAAAAGAAGGGAAGGAAGTTCAGTGTGGCTCATGAGTGCAGAGGGTGCAGTCCACGGTCGGTTGCTCCAAGGCAGGAGCATCATGGTGGACGGGTGTGGGGGAGGAAAGCGGCTCACATCACGGTGGCCGGGAAGCAGAGAGAGAAGGGAGATAAATCCTTCCAGGCTACGGGACAGTGTGACCTGAGACTTCCAATGTGGGTCACACATTCAGCCACAACCTCATCAGTGGATGCATCTGATGCTGACCACATCCCCCGCCCCCGTGATCTAAGCTCCTTCCAGGTCCTGCATCTGAACACATGAGGCTTTGGAGACGTTTTGGATGCAAACCGTAACCTTCCCCAAAGAACGCTCTGCACTATGTATCGTCCTTCCTCTGGCAAGGGTGACCCATAAAGCTTTGCAAATCCGTGAACAGGCCAGTCTGCAGTTCAATGAGATAGGATCAGGAACCTCAGTGGGTACTGAGCACTAATTCCAATCCCCTCTACTTGGCATTGGTGTTTCTGGCAGTACTGAGGACTGAACCCAGGACCTGGGTAGCAAGATACAACCCTGGCTATTTTGTATTATGGACACAATCTCACTAGGTTGGGTTGATATGTGTTATCCTCCTGCCTCAGCCTCCCAGAGTGTCAGCAGTGTGGCTCGGGCTGCGTTTCCCAATCACGCTGTGTTTGAAAGCACTCCCATCCTCCATGATGCTCCTGCCTTGGAGCAGCCGACCCTGGGCTTCACCCTCTGCACCCGTGAGCCACGTTGAACTTACCCCCTTTAAGCCTGTGTTCTTGTCCCCGGCTTCTCCCTTCTCTCTCTGCTTCCCGGCCACCGTGATGTGAGCGTCTTTCCTCCCCCACACCCGTCCACCATGATGCTCCTGCCTTGGAGCAGCCGACCATGGACTGCACCCTCTGCACCTGTGAGCCAAATTTAATTTCTCCCTGGGAGAAGGGACTGAGGCAATATTGTA
This sequence comes from Hydrochoerus hydrochaeris, assembly GCA_004027455.1. Taxonomy (NCBI): domain Eukaryota; kingdom Metazoa; phylum Chordata; class Mammalia; order Rodentia; family Hydrochaeridae; genus Hydrochoerus; species Hydrochoerus hydrochaeris. The sequence continues at coordinate 807 of PVLA01015268.1, read as the reverse complement.
TAACTCTTCTGAAAATTATTAGTTTAGGAAAGTGTTACTTTTGTTACTTTAGTTACTTCAGATCACCTGAGGACAATCTGTCTCACAAATGTTTCTCTTCTGGAGTGAAAAACAGAGTCCGGAGAGAAATAGGCTGAGATTTGCAAACACTACGGCTCTGAATGGCGCTTTTCCGCTGGAGCGCAAAGGGCGTCAGCACGGCTCTCCCATGCTCTCTCTCTGCAGGTTCTGTCCAACGTCGACGAGCTGTTTGACAGGGCCGAGCTGTCGGCGGCTCCAGACCCCGGGTGGCCCGACTGCTTCAACAGCGGGGTGTTCGTCTTCCGGCCCTCGCTGGAGACCCACCGTCGCCTCCTGCTTCATGCTGTGGAGCACGGTAGCTTCGACGGTGAGTGCGCAGGGAGGGGTCAGTGCCCGGCTCCGTCCCTGACCCTCCGGGGAGTCCGCGAGTCAGTGCAGCAAAGGGTTGGCATGGAGGTGGGGGTGGAAGGGAGCGCAGGTCATCCCGGCACTCTAGGAGGCTGAGGCAGGAGGATGGTAAGTTGGAGCCAACCTGGGAAGTTAGCAGCTTAGCACGGCTTTGTCTCAAAAATTAAAAAAAAATTAAAGGGGTTAAGGATGGAGCTCTGTGTGATTCTGGGTTCAGTCTACTGTGCTGTGGAGGAGGAGATGGAGGAGGAGGAGATGGAGGAGGAGGAGATGGGGGAGGAGGAGGTGGAGGAGGAGGAGATGGAGGAGGAGGAGGAGATGGAGGAGGAGGAGGAGGAGGAGGAGGAGATGGAGGAGGAGGAGATGGAGGAGGAGGAG